>JAQMYM010000017.1:13200348-13210393 GCA_030014255.1 Parauchenoglanis ngamensis | reverse complement strand
GAGAGCTGCAGACTCTTAAACAGGAACTTTCAGAGCTCACAGAGACTCACAGTCTGCTTGAAGAGGTTTATGAGAAAACTGTGATAAACCTCTCAATGCCGGAGAGAGCAGCTCTAACAGGAGAGGCATCGAAGGGAATCTCTCTGAGATTAAAGACTTTTTTCACTGAGTAACAGAGATTATAAAGCCACATAGATTCCAGTTCTGCTTGCAGGGGTTTATGAGAGAACTCTGCAGAGTAACTGAGAGTCATAGGATTTAGTTTCCACAGAAAAGGCGCTGAAGGAAATCTTGAAGAAATTAAAGCTTCCGTTTTAATTTAACTGAAATTCAAACAAAAACTCCAAATGGAGTGGATAAAAGATGAGTTGGATGATAGACACTGAAAATAACTGAAAGGTTCTGATAAATAAGAGCAAATATAGAGGAAAAGAATGTACAATGTATAATTATTATCCATAATTTAAACTGTACATTCTAGTCAGTGTCATACCTGTAAGGCAGACTAAAGGAGAGGAGAGAGGGATGCTGGAGAAAATGGAGGAGATGTTTGGAGAAACACCATAATACTTTTCACTGTTACTGGTGAACTTTAGAAGAAGTTCTATATTTATCTATATCTGTACCTGTACACTGAACCCAAAGATGTAGCATTTGAATTACACTACGGTTCACCTGACCTTCTTTTCAACATATGGGAAGATTTGTCACAATGAATAGCACATAATGCAACACTAGTATAGTATATAATGTACAGTATGGTGGAAAACCAAAATACAGAATATTACTGAAATAGTTTATACAACAATACAATGTTTAAATTGTTCACATATGAACTCTTATATTAACAGTAGCTGTGCTCAGCTCACTTCTTCAAAAATAACTCCATAAGTCCAGTCGGGGCAGCCAAACACAGAAAAAGTATGTAGGAGTATGCAGCTGTAGTATGGGGTGAATATCAAGCCATATTTCAAAACTGAAAAAAGCTGTGAAAGGTTGAAACTAAGTGTTTGAAATCTTGAAATGTAATAAGGTTTAGCTAGATTTAGCCAAATTTTTGAATGCTTGCATATGACTCGAAAGCCTTAAGTAAACCATCAAATCCCTGCAAACGTTATTTTGTATTTGACTTTTCCTTCTTTACAACTGCAGTATTCTTTGTACACTGTTTCACCAACATACCAGGTTTCAGATCACCATTTGAAAACATTACACAATATTACATAGTTCATAGTTTCAGAATTGCCACATAGACTTATTGCAATAAGAGGAACATACTACAGAAATTAATTCAAAATACTGAAAATAAACAACCATTTTTTTCAAGTTAGGCAATTTTATTGACTGATTAAGACAGATTACCTCCACTAATGGATACACAATCACAGCAAAACCTTTTCATTTCTACGTAGTCTCCGAAGGGATTTGGGAAAAAAAAAAAAAAAAAGATGGGGAAATAAGGGTACAGTTTTGCAAGCTCTCGCAAAGTTTTTTCTGATCAGTGTACTTCTGGTCTGTTTCTCACCAAGGAAACCACAACACTGGAGCACATGCACTCGTCGGAGAGGTTCATAAAATTCTATTTAGAAATTGGCCTCAAATATAAAGACATTAAATCAGAACTTGGCAGTAAGCACAGTTTTATATTAAGTGCTGTTTAGGCCATATTTCAAGAAAGCTTCCACACATACAACTTATGCCTTGAAAATACACATAAAAAGTTCACACAAGTTTAAAGCAACATTATAAAGAATTCATTTATTGTCTGTTCTGCTTATCTGTTGAGGGTCTCTGGGGAGCTGGAGCCAATCCCAGCTGACACTGGGTGAGAAGAAAGTATTAAGCCAAATAAAACTGCATTTACTAAAAATATCTTTTAAGAAACTTTATTATTATTATTATTATTATTATTATTAAGAAGTCAATGGATTACAGTATAGCATGCTGCTTTGCAAGCTCTATAACTACTGTATTAGACACAGGGGCGTCTCTATATTAGGGGCCGGTAGTGCCTGGCCTCACCAGATGTCGCTGTGGAGCAGGACACAACATGATCAATAATTCTGTGTAACAAGTAGCACTAATATATTTTTTTTCTTTATAACTAACATTGTTGTGTGTTTATTACATATCACAATGATAGCACTCTCCGATACCTTCCACATATCTTCATGTACCTGTTGTATAAAGGTCAGTATTTTTTCTAGCAGTCTTTCTTGTTTGTTTACCAAATAATTCCGTATATGTTCCATATGTTATATCATAGTTTTGATGTCTTCTGTATTGTTATATAATGTGGTAAATAGTTAAAATAATAAATAAAAAACTTTAAATGAGTAGGTGTGTCCAAATGTTTGACTGGTACTGTATATAGTATTTACATACTATTTAATATAATTTAATATAGTATTATTGCTTTACATTAATGGAAATACACTGAATTCCCACATGGACTTTTATGTGCATTCTGCGCTTGACTTAAACACTTTTCAGCTGCATATTTCTGAGGACTGTAGTAAATCAAGGGCCACTATGTGGCAAAACAATATATTGTTAATATCTATATATGTACTTTGGCCATGTTTTAATAATTTGTTCCCTCGTTTTAGTTACATCATGGCCACTTTTTAATATTTTTTTCTTTTCAGGTCATTAGTGGGGCTCTGTATGTACTGGTCCTCATCACATTGCATTTTTACTAATGAATCTCCACACATCAAACATTTACGTATTTAAGCCTAGCATGTGTTATTTTGTATATATTCATTTTATTTTATTGGTTTATGTCATAGACCTACATAGAAACGACTTCCTTCCTTTGAGGTGATTATTATTATAGCTGAGCTTCCCTTTAGTTTTTAGTTTCATAATCAGAGTCTGGGTTGAGCTTTGAATTGATTTCAATGACATTAACACGTAACCATGTTTACGTTTTCCCGACAGCCAAAATACCTGAGAATGTGATTCAGTCTACTTCAATTTTAAATAAAACATACCATCATTTACAAGGCCACCTTAATTCACAGACTTAAGTCGAGGGTTAGAATACAGGAAGGCTGAAAACCGCAGAGCTGTGTGCTTTTTTTTTTTTTTTTAACTTACACGCAGGAAAAATTGGGCCCTAACTCAATAAATGTTTGTCTTTTTTTTGTTTGTTTGTTTGCTTTTTTACAGACACCAAACCTGCTGTTCTGGGGGTGCTCCATCACACATTTGATCTGGAGCTTACTGTACCACACAGCAGCAGAGCTGTAAACAGAAAAAATATGATCACAGTCGATTGCCTGTTCCATGAAGATCAGGGATTACTGCAATGTCATATCAATGTCTTCTTATATTAAGCAGATAATTACATAGTGCTTTGTCAGCACAGTTAGTTTTAATATTTGACCCAATGCTATATGCAGTCTCTACTATTTTGACAGGAGAAAGAACTACGTGAAAAAGTGAAGAAGCAAGAAGAAGCTTTAAAGCCAGGCGAGTGTGATTTTGTTTCTTATAATTAGTGACATAAAAGCTCTCAATCAATCGATCAATCAATCAATTTGTCTATCTGTGTATGTCTCTGTTGGTTATATGATCTCAGATTCAGAAATGAGAAACTAAGCAATTAAAGAAACTAGAACTGCGGGAAAAAGAAAGAGCTCTACATGAGAGAGATCAACAGCTGAAAGAAACAGAAACAGGAGGCACAAATAAAAGTGGAAGAAATGAAGAAAAAACATCTGGCAAAATATGATGAAATGAAGCAGCTGGAAGCTCTGAATGAATGCATATGCTCTTTCTGAGAGAGATGCAATGTTGGAGCAACAGAAAACTGAGTTAGCAGAAAAAGACAAACAGCTTGAAGAGAAAGAGAGACTTCTAACTGAGAGAGAGACACAGCTAATGGAAAGAGACAAACAGCTTCAGGAGAAAGACAGACTTCTAGAGGAGAAAACAAAGCAGCTGCAGGAACAGACAGATCCAGAATCATCAGCCGCCATCAGGAGAAGAAACAGCAGGGAAGGGATACCTCCATCAAGTGAGTAATTAAATTTTTTTTAAGTAATTAAAAGACTGAAAGATAGTAATAACTAATATAGACTTAATAAATCACATGTAAGTCATGAAATATACTGTAATGATACTTAATGATGCAGCTCTTCAGATATTGTAAGGAAGTGTAATTTAAACAGTGAAAATGGTTAGTTATAGTGTATAAAACATAACTTTAATGACATCATCTGTCTAACTCTACCTTCTGAAGAATGTCTTTCTCATGCTGACTGGTTCTGATGTTTCCTAGTGAGTGGAGAGACTCAGGACTCAGCAGCACCAATCAGGAGAAGAAACAGTCTGGATGGAAATCGTCCAACATGTAAGTGATTAATGATTCTTGTTGTATGTTTAGTTGTAACTCAACACTAGTTTTGGGTAAAAGAGGCGACTATAAAGAGAGACAGCAGGCAGATTTAGACACTTAAATGTATCATTTGATTACAGTGTAAATATCAATATTGTAAAGCTGCATAAAACAGGGACAGAAACAAATAATGAAAAATATCTAATATCAGGTAAAAATGAAATAAGTGAATCTGAGTTACATAAAGGACGCAGGATATCCAGATTTCATCATTAATAGACCATCGATCCACCACCGTACTCCAGAGAACAGCGTAATCACCATAATGCAGTAAGTGATTCTGTATTAAATGATTCATTCTTGTTCATTTTCAGTGGGTGGAGAATCGTCTAGTCCACATTCTCCAGTGTCGGTTCCTGTAGCAGAACTGAGGCTGGTGCTGCTGGGGAGGACGGGGTCTGGGAAGAGTGCAGCAGGAAACACCATCCTGGGCAGAGAGGAGAGGAACCAGGCTGCTACATCTACAGCTACATCTACATCCACCCAGCAGAGTGAGAGCACACAGGGGGAGGTGGCTGGGAGGAAGGTGTCTGTGGTGGACACTCCTGACTGGTTCTCTCCTGGACTCTCTCTGGAGAAGCTGAGACAGGACGTGGGACTCTGTGTCCATCTGTCTGCTCCAGGACCCCACGCCTTCCTCCTGGTCATACCTGTAAAGCAGCCTACAGGAGAGGAGAGAGGGATGCTGGAGAAAATGGAGGAGATGTTTGGAGAGAGATGTTGGAGAAACACCATGATCATATTCAGTGTTACTGATGAACTTCAGAAGAAGAACATTAAGGTGTTTATCCAATCAGGAGACCAGGAGGTCCACAGACTTGTAGAGAAATGTGGGAACAGGTTTCACTGTCTCAACATTAAGGAGAGTGGAGATGGTCCTCAGGTCTCAGAGCTGCTGGAGAAGATCGAGATGATGGTGGAAGGAAGCAGAGAGAAATTCTACAGCAGCGAGATCTACCTGGAGACCGAATCTCAGATTGAAAAAATGATTATGTTGGCTAAAGAAAGGAAGATAGGAAAAGAAGGAAGAGAAATGGAAGTGAAACTCGAACAAGAGTTTCAGAATTCTCTGAAAAAGATAGAAGGAATGCTCCAAGAGCATGAAAATGATATCACACAGCTGAACAGTCAAATAGCTGGACTGGAAGGAAAACTTAGTGAAGAAATGGATGAAGTGAAAAAAGAGAAAATGGAAAGAGAATTGGAAGAAGAAATGAATAAGAAGACAAAGATTGAGAATATAATTATGATACTGAATGAAAAGATAGAGTGGGAGAGGAAAGAGATGAAGGAGAGTCTGAGACAAAAGGTGGAGGAGATCAGGAATGCCTATGAAAGAGAGGCTGGAATGGAGGCAGAGAGAAACCTGATGAAGATCATGCTTCCTGAAATCCAGAGGAATCACTTGACCTCGAAATCAAAGATGGAGGAAGAGTTCAGAAGACAGATGGAAGAGAAGGATAGAGAGTTGGAGTTACTGAAACAGACACTGACACAACTTAAAGAGTCAATGTTGGGAAAAGAGTCTCAAGAAGAGTCTGGAGAAATTGACTCCCAAAACAGGTGTAGGAAGCGTGGTGGGAGTATGTGATTACTGAGAGTTTGTTCTTAAACACATTTGTTGGTTAGAAGAAGAGCTATTCTTGACTGTTTAGCAGTCCTGGCATCCAGCCTCATACAAAAGTAGTGTGAATGATTTTGTTGGATTTAATAGGAATTACATAAAAAAGCAGTCAGTACAGATGCTACATCTAACCTTCGTTTTATCAGTAACTTTTAATAACGTTTCCTGGTGTTTATGATTATGAAACCTAATTTTGTGTCGCTACATCATGACTGTCTGTAATCCTGCATAATAGTGCATCAATGGGAGTCCAATAAATGTTATTTAGAAAAGTGCTGATGCCATTTTGCGATGATGAAATTGAGTTATCAACCAAAAATGTAAATAGATATTATGTTCAGTAATTTTATTTTGTAATTGAAATTCATGGACCACACATATTATTAGATCTAAAGTGAGATTCGATTCAGGTTCAATCTCTTTCAGACTCTTGCAACCGTCTCTCTCTCTCTTCCTCTGTGTGACAAGAGCGCTTGGAGAATGAGCGAACAGACACAATGTCGTGTTAAACTCAGTCCGATTTAATGAAGAAAGTCTAGAAGTATTTATACACAGAACCACATTATGTCAGTGTTCTCAAGGGAACAGATAAGTAGATTAAATGCCTTTGTCTAGATGAAAGGAGACTTGTAGTCTCTACATAGTGACACTGTTACGTGAGAAGTGCGACATAAGATAAAGAACATTCCTTGATCATGTCATAAGGACCGAAATTGTCTGGAGAGCACAGGACAGCGAAGGGACAAGATTTTCAATCTCAATAAACATTTCTCAGGATCCATAAATAAAAAAAAATTTTTTTTTAAATGTTTTTAACTCCATTTTATTATTTGCCTTACTTTTCCTGGCACATAAAATATGAGTTTTATGAAAAACATATGAAATTATATGAATGAATATTTAACAAGCTTGAACACAATATGGCTGCAGCTTCACATTTTTCATAGATTAATTTTCTCCAGTGACATCATGATTGCTTTTTGTGTCTCACCGATATTACGTTTACAATCATGTATGAAAAGTGAAGGTAAATTCTTCTACCACTTTGTGAACTTAAAGGTTGACAAGTTTTAATGGAAAACAAAAACAGAAAGGCAGTAGAATAACATCATTTAAATAGCAGTGGTGATATTGTAGCCTATGTAACTTCCTCCTTCTGCTTTGGGTAAAATGTAACCTATTTAAACTACTATTTAAACCATTTCAATAAATTTCAAATCATCGCAAATATGAAAAACATTCATTTTATCCAGTTCATGTTCTCCCATTTCTCATCCGTACACACAAGATCATTCTCATGCAATGGGACTCCCATTGCTAAGTAGCATAAGTGTGTTGTTTTCCAAGACATTAACAAAGCTTCAGAGGTTTTTGAGGCGAGTTGGTGTTTTTATACCATTGTTGGCCTGTAATTTAACCTCTGTGCTGCCCTTTCACACACCCATCCCTCCACCTGCTCACTGAGGTCAGAGGTCACACTGAAGAGCCGACAGTCAGACTCATCATCTTCATCATCATCATCCTGAAAAAGAGTCGTGCAACATTCAGATGCTGTAACATTCATTATTTTATCTGAAACAAATATATTGGAACAAACCAGGAACAAAAATGAACCATATCATGCACACTGCCCAATATCACATTTATCACAATATTCTTAAAAAAGAATGTCATTTAATGCCATTTAAGGCTAACAGTGGCAAGTACTAAAATGTGTGGATTTCAAAATCATCTACAATTCATATTTTCTCATTATAATATATCATGATAACAGTAGATGCAAGTTTTTTTGAGAGCTGAAACTGATATGAGATCATTTGTTTCATACTACAGTACTGTGGAATTCTGATTGGTCTGAAGGTATTGATTAATTTTCTATAACAGCAGCAAATCACGTGTTATTTATTTATTTTTTTTATGTACTCTTTCTAGCTGTACACCGGCATTGCGTTCCACCGCCAGAATGGAACTCGACATATCAGACACTTTTAATCAGTATAACAAATTAATTATTCTATCTTCACAAGTCTGTTATAGGATTAGGCAGGACACTGTTGGATTTCTGTGTGTAGAGTATCATAACTCTGTGTTGATGACAGGAAATAATGAGCTACCTTCTACATCAGAAATTCTACAAAAAGATTATTAATTATGACAGTACACCCAGTCTTGATTCATTCTTTACATATCTGATTTACAATGCAGCAATCTAGTCTATAGTTTTTATTTGTATATTTTGCTGAAATGTCAGATTTGTTGCCAGATGATAGAACGGGTATTATGGTGTAAAATATACAGCATTTGATGTAGTTATTAAAAAATTGAAATGAATACCATCAACAGGGGGGATTCTAACCCGTCTCCAGAACTATGCAACTGGCTCGTTTTCACCAGCATGCGCTTTCCATTAATCTGCAATTGCAGCCAGTCCTACAAACACACACACACACACACACACACACACACACACATGCATAAACACACACACATGCATAAACACACACTGGTAAGAGGCCAAAGAAAGAAATAGGGCATTTTTTCAGATACTGTACAGTGTCCCTGTAATTTGAGAAAATAAACCCATTAGAATCAGTAAAAGGGAGCTGACTTATTGTACATAACAACTGGCTTACAGACAGTAATTGTACATATGTACAGCTTTAATCAAATAAAAAACATATGTTAAAGGTGGCAACTCAATGAACATTTAAAAAGAAAAAAAAGGTGGAGTTATAAAGCACTTTATGTACCATCAAATCTAAAAGGCAGTGTACAAAGTGTCATATCAAGAGTGTTATTCCCCACTGTATTAAATCGATTGTCCTGGAATATAATTTTTACATTTTGTATTATTGTACACACACATTTGGTTTGGATTTGATGAACTTATGTATGCAACAATACAGCCGTATATCTGTTAAATAAACCCTACACAGATGTGGTCATTGTAAATTTAGGAATAATAATAAACTTAAAATATGGCAATGCTTGAGCATATTATCCTTGTTGTTGTTGTAGATATCTTTATTTTTTCCAAATAACTGCAAAAGATTTGAAATTTGGCAACTCAGTGTATTTGAAATAGAGATGTAACTGATATGCATACAGCTAACAGTGCTGCTATTGTAAAGATCATTTGTAACGCCTACTGTAAATTTAACGCACTCATGAATTTATTTTTATTTCTTTTTTGGTGCTTCTTGCATTGATGCAGAGGTATACTGTAAGCAAATGTAGTTGTAATCAAAATGCAGTTAATGTCTGTTATTTGTGCATGTGCATGAATGTGACACCAGTTTTGACAGAGGCAGAGGGAATTGATTAAACCAGTAACATTACTTGGCCACCCTGTTAACATTACACTGCATTTTGTCTGATTACCACTGATATAATACCTCTGCACCCTCTGGTGCTTAGTTTGCTTAGTTGGGCTGGCTCTGGTGAACATTTAAAAAGAAAAAAAAGATAGAAAAACTTCCTGTGTAGCTGTATCTGATAATTAGAGATCTTCATATTTGATGCACTAAACAGATTCAAATACATATACATGCATTTTGTTACACTGCTAATTTGAAAACTTTACAATATGTACGAAAAAAACCAAAAAAACCCCAAAAAGATAAAAAAGAGAGAATGTGCTTACAGCACCTCTTACCATTAGATATGTTTTTCCATAGATATGCAACTTTTTTTCCATAGATATGCAAAACTTTTTATGCAAGTTTTGCCCAAACAATTATAGGCTGAACATGTATGATGGAATCAAAAAGCAGATATTGTGGCTTATCGGGTTAGAAACTACACAGCTCATCATAATTACACAACTTCAACCCAAACTACACTTCTTCATTTTACAAACAGCATCAGAAAGAAGCCTATAAGTTAAACAAAATACTGTTAATGGCAATGCCTACATTTTGTATGTATGTATATATACACATATACACTACTGGTCAAAAGTTTGGGGTCACCTACTCTTTTTCATAGGTTTTTCTTTATTTTTTTTGCTTTCTACG
>JAQMYM010000017.1:13161044-13171879 GCA_030014255.1 Parauchenoglanis ngamensis | reverse complement strand
AGCGAGAGAGAGAGAGAGCGAGAGAGAGAGAGAGAGAGAGAGAGAGAGAGAGAGAGAGAGAGAGGAAAGCCATTTCTAATTTTGCTTTGATTTATGGCATTTTGTGTTGACATCAGCAGGAAGTCCCTATGGCAGTGTTGCTGCAGAATGAGGATTTTCTCTAGGCCGGATCATTTCGAGACATTTATCATCCTCTACAACATGAAATTAAATAAAAAGGGTTTATTTTCTACACACTGGGGGAAGTGTAGCTTTTAAAACGAGAACTGTAATGGGGATAGAAAAAAGGCGCAGCCCAAAACATCTCTAAAACGCAAGATCTTTTCACTTAAAAAAAAAAGAACTCAAGGCTGTCTGGGTTTTTTCAGGTATTACAATAGTCTTCAGTGACTACGCACCTAAATAGAAAGCACATGAAGAAAAAAAAACCATTGCCCCGTGTGAGGCTCGAACTCACGACCTTCAGATTATGAGACTGACGCGCTGCCTACTGCGCCAACGAGGCCTGACAGCACATGCTATAAATAGTCTGTGGTCAGCGTTTCAGCTCATGCTAGAAACACTGTCTTTAGGAATGATACAAGCAACACTGAGGTTAAAATCTGACCAAAATAAATTCCATAGAAGAAGAAAACACATCAGCTGCGTCAACTACAAAGACCATAACGCACGGTGATCGGGTTCAAAGGTGATATGGTACAGACTGGCTAAGCATATCTGATCGAGCGTAATTACCTCAGTCCCTGGAGACTCCTACACAGTGTGTGGGTGTGTGTTGGCCCATGAAGGTCAAACAGGCCACAGCTGAGGCAAGTCTGCCATGAAATTGTGTGTTAAGTCCACATAAAGACAATGGCGAAGGTAACCATCCCTACAGTGTACAGATTTGTATTGAACGTGAATGCATGATTGTAATAAATACTTTTAATTGGTTAACTTGTAAATTTAACCAAGAGGACAGACTTTGGAAATCTTAATACATGGATAATTCCATTATACACGGTTTTCAAACCTTATGGAGACAGGCTAAGCTGCTTCTGACATGAACAGTCCATGTTAATGTGTTTTATTGTTAAAATCACTTTTGCTATGTTAACGCCTGGCTTCCTTAGTGCCTAAAATGGAATGTTCTGGAAACACAGCTGGCCACACTTTAGTTTGAAATCATTTTAGTGCGGACAGCCAGAAATAGAGGCTTTTGGAAAGGACATATCCTTCCTTGATTTGTCACGCTCCTATCACATGACCCTTTCCCAGAAAAAAAAAACATGACATCAGCCTTGACTACCAGTGGTGAGCGCAGCATGGATAACGAATTACAAGCGTTGCTGACCTTGTTGTCGTTGCTAGCAGATGCTGTGCAGATAAATTCCACATTTTATAACGCTACGACTGCCTACACGCGCAGGAGACAAGCTATTATTCGAGCGATCTGCGACTATGCAACCGACCACAGTGTAGACAATCTGCTTACTGTTTATACCAGCATAGCCATGCCCAGTGTACGTGAAAGGTTACGTGATATGCGTTTTCAGTCACGTTAGTACGGACTGAGATTATTTCTAATATGGAGCTAAAACGCTCATCTGACTAAATACTTCCTAGACATCCTCATCCTGAATTTTATAGTATTACTCATCCATCACACATTTAAAAGACCAAAAATATATTTTCTAAAAACATTAATGATTAACACATATAGGCAAAAATAAAACACTGCAAAAATTAGCAACTGTTGCTTGTAAACCCAACATTAAAATCCATCACTGATGCCTTAAAACCTTGAACACATGTGAGATTTATCTAATGGAAGCAAGGTTAATAAAACAAAATGCACACAATCACAGACAACGCTATATATAATGTAAATAATCGGCACAAAAAACTGTCTTGAGTACAGGCAAATGTATCTAATTTCTATACAAATATAGAATAATAAGGATAAACTGCCAACCCAGACACATAACCTGATTATCCCAGATAGTGCTAATGATTATTCCACTAAGAAATAGGCATTATATTGCCGAGACAGATGCTTGAATAGAACGGAGACCAACAGATAGAAAAAGAAAAAGGAAAATTATTAAAAAATGCCACAAGGCGAATATTGTTACACTGTTTTGACGGTTATATACTTGTTTATAACCAGATGCTCTCATGGTTAAATTTAGCTAGTTTGCGTAGCACAGCATGACAGGCAGCATATGTTGCTAACTAGCATCTGTTGTCTTTTAAACCAAGTTGCAAATTTAGCAGTTCTGTACGATGCATCTGAATACTGCATTCTGATACCGATTCGCCTAAAATTGTGTGTTTAGAGAAAGAGATATAGCAGCTTTAGCAAGTGTGCAGTCAGAGAACCAAAACTTCGAAACATCCCCACAGAATAAATAGATATGGACAGTTCCTGTCAAGGCAAAACCACTTCCTCCAAATTTCTTTTGTAGCACTGAGTCAATGAAAGGATGTCTGCTCAAAACAACTGACCGAATAATATAATCAATTCTTAGATTGGAAACATAATATAAACACAATATAAACACTGAGGCTAGCAATAGCTAGCAAGTGAAATTGCTAGCTATTGCTAGCCTCAGTGTTTATATTGTGTTTTGGTGCCCTTAGACGGATTGTGAATCCACGTTTCTTAAGTTTTGCACACGATTGTTCCTTCTTGTGATAATAAGCATAATTTCAACCTTAACACACTGATCATTGCTGAGAAAATGAAAGTTTTAGTAGTTGGTGGTGGGTAATTGTTTCTTTATGACTGGATCGCTAAAAGATTAGCACAAAATGCATTTAAACAACTGCCTAAATCCTTAAGAGTAAAGTACGTGTGATTAATTTAATTAACAAGTGTCCCCTTTACAGCGCAACGCAGTCCAACTGTAATGAAAATACGCACTTAAGACCGTGTCATTTACTGTGATTTGCCACTTAGTTTAAGTCACAAGTCTTTTGAGATGCTCAAGTTTAATTAATACCCTCGTGATGCAGAGCGGCTGTTTAGTGACACACTGAGGTCAGCTTCATGAGCGTTTATTCACTAATCAGTGTTAACTGTTGGCCAAACACTGTCTCCCACCAGCCAGGAGAACTAAGTAGGTCACTGGGACAAACACACACAGTCCAACTACTCAGTCTGAAATGCTCTGCGCACACACACACTTACAGTAGCAGGTACACGAAAGAACTCACAATGAGAAAGTACTATTTACATCTTTTTAACCGAAACCAATGCCTTTGTATCTGTGTGTGTGCGTGTACAGAGAAATCTGCTGTCGAGTCAGCATCAGTCTGCTTCTCTGTCATGAAGTCACTTCCTCTTCTGGTAGTCTGGTCTACTGAGACATTTATCATCATCATTTCCTCTAAACACACACACACACACACACACAGCTGCCAGACATCCTTATTATGTTTTGCAAGTTGCCGGCTAGACCATCACTGCAGCTAAGATTTGATCCGAGACCTCACCCTGAACACCGTGCGTTCATGTAAACAACCAACCTTGAAAGGAATAAAACACTTGAGGACATTCTGATTTAACAAACTCAACGATGGGAGTTACTCTGATACCACATCAATTTCTCAACACTTTTGCATTAATTAAACAAAACCTCAATGAATTTAGCCATTTATAGCTACAAAACAAGGTCCTTTTATCATTTATGTTACAGCAGCTGTAAACTATCCTTCCATCACCAGCCTCTCTTTTTTCCGTCTCTCTTTAAGTTAATATGTTAAAAATATTTGCAGTTTTTCCATGTTTCCAAGAAACCATAAAGTGCAAACATTTTCAAACTTTCCACTGAAACGTACCAATACAAAGTACTGACGCAGGAGACTCCTTCTGTAAATAAATCTCAAGTCAACAGAATCAAACTTAGTGTAAAAAAAAAATCACAAAACTGCCAGGAGTAAATCTGAAAAACACACGAGCAGTACCCCAAAGCTAGCAGTACTACAAAATACTACATTTATTTGACTACTGTTCATTCAGAAACATTACAATAAAATAAAACGTCTGTGGCCAAATAATCCACTTAGTTATCTAAAGTATTGGCACTGTGCATGATATTCGAAAAACATACTGTGTCAATTTATCGTGCTGACCATATAAACATCCCTACATGCAGCAGAACACACTACACCCTGCATTAATGCTTATCTATTAGCTACGCTGCCACAATATTGTGGTGCACTGAATCACAATTATTTCAACTATAGATCTTTCATGCGTCCTGCTTTTCTGTAATAACTCATTTATTATGCAGGTGTGAAATAAATAATAATAATAAAAAAAAGCTTTTATTTAGTGTTTTGCAGATTTTCATTAGTAGATAAACGCTAAATATTGTGATGCATATGGTGAGATTGTAACATATCGCCCACGTGATTAAAAAAAACCCCACCTATTATACTTGCCTACTAGCCCGGATTAGGGTCACGCGACAGCTTTAACCTTATTACAATACAACACAAGGCTGTGCTTGCTCATACCGTGTGGCTTGTGTGTGATGCATCTGTGCACGGTTTAAAGATGGAGGGGGTGGTGATGGTGATGGAGGTGCTGCTGGAGGAAAGGGCGCTGATGGCCCGCTGGATGCCGTTATAGAGGCAGCAGCATCTTTTGTCTTCCGTTAGGAAGCACGCGGCGCTCAGTCTTGCACTTCAACCTATTAAACCTCATTACAATGATGGATAATAAACGTGCACAGAAATACGCCTGGACTCGACGAACGCGCATTTCCCCCAGACGCACGCGCTTCAGCGCTTCATTCATGCCTCGCGCTATGTTTTGTAACCATTTCGGAAGCGACAAAAAAAAAAGACATGCGCGAGGACTGTAAGCCCAAACTAGCTGCAGAGACCCCAAGACAGCCTACAATAGGCTCTTTCACTGTTTTTTGTTTTTTTTTTCTATTTAGCCGTACCAGACCCTGTGAAACGCCTTGAAGTTAATGGTTTTGCCATAACGCTATTGTGTCCACGCATGCTAGCATGCTAATAAGGGGAAACCGGGAAAAAAAAAATAATCACGCATTGCACGGTTTAATCGCTTCTGAGGAGTAGGAACATGGACCGGACCCACCTGCATGCGTGGTGTCCGTGAGGTCGTAGCTGAGCCCCGGGTAGTCGCGCAGTTTCCTCCCGCTGATGTTCAGCACTCCGGAGCAGGCGGCGTCGTCGAGCGCGCGGTCCAGGCTGCGCGCGGTGTGCGGCGGCTGGGGTTGAGGCGGCGCGCCGGTGGCGCTCCAGTGCGGTCCGGCTGGATAGTGATGGCCCTGCAGAACCGCCGCGGCTGCCGCTCCTCCCTGACTCGCCGCCATCTTCTTAAAGGAAATATATGCTCAAGATAATAACGAAGGGGTATTTTTTTTTTTGAGCCGCTCCGCCCCACGCGCAGAGGACAGGGAGGGGGCTGGGGGATGATGGGGCGGAGGAGGAGGGACAGGGAAGAGGAACAGGTGCTGTGGATGGAGATGTGGATGAAAGCAGGATTTCTTTGCCATGCATCTTGTGTGCATGATTTTCCATCACATTCTATCAGTTAGTAACGTTTTTAATCATCAGATGGAACGTTTTTTCTCTTCTTCGTGTTAGAGTGCATGTGGTTCTCACACACTGAGTGCCGGTGTGGTTTGCACTGCATAGCCCAAAATGCTATATTAATGACACCTACTGCAATGAAGAGCAAAGGTGATTCAATTCTTTTTATGTGGTTCGCGGTAAAAGTCGAACAAACCCGCATTGACTCGAGGGCGACATCTGGTGGCTGTAAATGTTACAGCAATTACAGTATCCAATCTGACTTTGTAACTACTAGTGGCACTGTAGAGCAGTGCTTCTCAAAGTGGGGTCCAGGGACACCTCAGGGGTCCTCAGTGAAGGGCCGGAGTGGCTACATGCTTTCATTCCAACCAAGCAGGAGCTACACCTGATTTCACATGTTTAATCAGGTTAGTTTTGTCTCCTGTACTATGAAGTGTGCCTGCAATTCGGTTGGTCCGTCACGGATAAGATTGAAGACCCCTGACCTAGATGACCAGAGATGTCCTAGGCTAGAGAGTGTTTGTAGCAATTATGCTTTTGTGTTGTATCCTTTAAGATTGTCGGTAGCGCAATCTCAAGAACGAGCGGTTGAAATTTTATAGGATTTATACGTGATTATCATTGTAACCAGCGGATAATCTAGTTCAATTTTGGAATTTTTCCAAAGAGGAGCAAGATCACAGCAAGGCTGGGTTTTTTCAATCGCTTCCTTTTTTTTTGTCGTACATAGATGTTGGTGGCTCATTCATATTTAGGCCCATGTTTTGGCTTTCTATGAATTTTGCATCCTAATTTGCATGTCTTTGGGCGGAAACCCATGCGGACACAAGGAGAACATGCAAACTCTGTACAGAAAGCCCCCAGTCAGCTGGCAGGCTTGAACCTATAACCTTGCAGTGAGGCTTCGTGTTTGAAGTTTATTGTAAGGTTATTTCTGGCATGCAAATTAGCAAAAAGAAAGACCAGACTTCTTAGAGTCAGAGGCATTGATTCCATTGGTCATGATTTCTACTTGTTTTGTTTGTTTGTTACACCGGCTGGTGGAAAATCACTCACAAACCAACATGATCAAATCTATTACATTTATTATTGAGAGCTTATAAAATTGTTATCCTGTTTGGTCAGTTGAATCGAATGGGTTTCATTCAAACCTCAGTATTTAAAACAGGAAGCCTTTAAATAACGTCTGCTAAAACTTAATGTGTTCATAATTTAACCGCTCCATGGCTCCAGTAAATAACCAAAATGTGATGTCAGCTGAAGGCAGCAATGCCAGTGTCAGCATCAGTGGTTAAAGGTTAAAGGCAAGGGAAAAGGGAATCCCATCACTGTGACATTGAGTGGAAGACATTAATGGACCAAAGGAGGCAAGAAGTTATTAATATCCAGGAGAGAAATTCACATGCTAGAAAACACTAAAGTTCTAAAACTGATTGACGCAGTGGAGCAGCAACTTCCTGTTTGTTGCAGTTTCCCCAGAAGCGTCTCTGTGTGCATACAGTGTGTATAGACACAGTTCCCTCTGTTGGACATTTCAGCTGTTAGAGCATGTGCTATTTTGGGCTCGAGGCACGCTGGCTCGCGAGTTCACACCACATGAGGGCGAAACACTTCACGTTTGGTTCAACACGCTCACTTTCAGTGACGTGACGCGAGGAGCCGTGAGCTGGTCCCTGGAAGTACTCTCGTTTGACTTGTTGGCTACAACTAACGACATTTTTGCTTTTGTATAGTAAAGTTGCATAAGCGGTAGCGCGCGCGCCTTAACCGGAGCCGGAATGGGAGACAGCGAGTTTTCCGAGCCGATGGACGAGCCTCAAGCCGACAGCGGCGCGGACAAAATAGACATGTCACTCGGTTGGTGTGATTTATTTATTTGTTTCATAACCGAAGTCACGAGTTTGCTCAAAATCGCCATGATGGGTTTTTTTCTTTCACTTCCGCATTGTGCGCGCGAGAGAATGCGCGTCATTAATCAGCTGTCGCGCTGTAAAACACGCGCTGCATTTTTGTTTATTCATTAAACTTTGAACGTTTCATGTATGGGTCTAGAGTAATGACGCTATCGTGTGACTGATGGGGAAGATAGTTATTCCGAGTGTTTCTAAAGGGAGAAACCAAAAACCAAAGGTTAAAAAAAAAAAAACTTTATAAAAATGTCGTGGTTGTTTCCGGTGTATACATTCATAGCGCGAGCTAAGTGGCACGAGCTGTTTGCTTTCAGTGAGGCTGGGAGGGGGAAGTAGTCTGACAGGAAAACAAATCTGAGGAAAAAAACTTTTACTTATTGTAATTTTAAACACAACCTTTTCAACCCATATCCTGAACACGTCATTACGTAGTTCCGGTCTGTCGTCTGCGTACTACAGCCAATTCCTGTTCCAGTTCATAGAGTCAACAACTAAAAGCTTTTAGTTACTCAGCTGTTCAACTCAGAACACATTTAGCTTCATGCTTTTCAGCATTTTCCCCCAGACTACTTAATGTTTAAGGTGCAGTAGATTTACGGCTTCATTTGTCTTTTATATTAAACATTTCAGAACTTCTAAATCCTTTCTACCAGCTGGTAAAGATGGCCTACAGGTTTAAACCAGCCCGACCTGCGTTTTGGCAACTGGTGGTTTATCAGACCAAGCTGGAAAGTTCATCAGGCTTCTGACAGAACGTTTTTAAGCCTCTACAAACTTTATATTGTTCCACGGCTGTTTGTAGGGATGTATATCCACATCTAATTCACTCCCCCTCATGTTTTGATGGCTGGAATATGGCCGACACCTGTCACGGTCAACAACTGACTGTGACTCAGCTGTTCATAGGTCACAACCCTTGAAATAATATTCTGGATTTCTAGAGATGACAAAACAACCTGTCTTCAAAGTTCAGAAGGTTTTACCTATTTACGCAGAAGACGTGGTTTTCACGCATTGCAGTGTTGAAAGGTTAAATATGTATAACTTTTACATTTTGAAATGCCTATAAACATCTGTGGACTAGGAATGTTTTAGGACATTTACTGTTCCTGAGGATCTTCAACATGGCCTACGTATGTGAAAAGACGGACAACTCGTATTCAAAAAGTAATCTTCGGAATAATTTGACAAATTATTTATCAAATTCCTACAAAGATGTGGTGTTAAAGCCCTGTGGTGATGAAAGAATATAAATAGTTGTTTTTACATTCAAAGTGTCTCCAAAGTATTGTTGATTTTTTTGTGGAATTTTATAGGTAATTTGTAGTCATTTACCACTGAGGTTTTTTTTTTTTTTTTAAACATGGCCAACAGTCTTAATTTGGAAAGACTAAATAAGTTTAATACTAAATAAGAGTTTTATGTTTACATAGAAAAACACCTTAGCAGAATACAACATTTTTGAAAATACTGCATTTCAAACGGTAAAACTGCTAACAATTTAATTTGACATAAATAAAAAAAAAACATTTTATGTTAATTACTCATTCATTACTCACTCCTCCTGTGGGGCTTTAAAACATGGTTCAAATGCCACCACATGTATACTCAAAATATTATGAACTTAAATGTTTTATAAACAATAATACTTCTTTTGACAGTTATCGTGATCTTTATTATTTGAGTGTTGAACGTTCACCCTTGTATGACTTTATAGAGAACCCCTCTGTAATAACATGAAGGTCTTGTCCAGGTTCTTCATCACTGTTCTGCCTAAAACATATTGCACCGCATGTTCTGGACTGCTTTTCAGTTGTACAACTGTTACCTGATTCTAGGTGTTCTTCACATTAGGTCTTTGTTAACCAAATATCTTACACCACATTTACTTTCTGTGTTATTTAATGTGAGCTGACGCACAGGCTAACTGTTTTCTTCTTCCACCCCACCAGACGAGATCATTAAGCTGAATAGAAAAGAGGAGAAGGCAAACAGAGCTGCGAACAGGGCAAGAAGCAGGCGGGTTACAAACAGGAATAATGTACTGAAGAAGCTTAACCAGACACCACAGGCACGAAGAGGCCTCAGACGTGGTTCCCTGCAGTATCAGGGTACTGAATTAACATTACTCTGTTTGTATGTCCGTCTATCTTTCTATCTGTATACTCTGACTTATTTCAGTGCCGTTTTAAATACTGAAAATGGGCACATTTGATCAAATTTCATATTTGGTTGTATTGCTTTAAAATCTCAAATTATTTCAGGGCCAATCAGGTCACGTGGGCTGAACAGGAGCAGAGGTTTGGGGAGACCGAGTGGCCTGAGTCCTCTTAATAGAGCGAATACTGAGGTTAGAAGAATGCACAACATCATGGTCTGGAAAAACATATAATAATGTGGATGAGTAGGTGGTACGAACATAATGAATTGAACAAATAATACATGTACGATAGATCATCTGAGCACCAAACTAAAAGCAGCAACATGGAAATGCAGAAAGGAGTTAGTTTAATTTTGTAAAAGGGTTTTTCTTATAGACAGGAGAGCAGCAAGTTCAAAGCACAGCCTCAGTGAGAGGCTCCTTCCGTGGCCGAGGAAGAGGGAGAGGAAGAGGACGAGGAGGATTGAGCAGGTATAAGATGTATCAGACTCAAATCAGTGAAATCATATGTCCAGTTACGCTTATATATTGCACTGAACTAAATATTACGTTGTTCATGATGTTGTAGGGGAGCTTTGTCAGCTAGAGGTCAGCGAGTTCCTCAGAGAGGTGGAAGACCATTTGTATTAGACAGAGGAGTAAGTTGGTGCATGCTTATTGTTTAATGTATCTTTTCCACACTAATTAAAACAATTAGATCTGATGGACTGATATAGATTTCAATATCTATATATTTATATTTGTTTGTAGTTTGCGGCTACTAGAGGCACTGGCACACTGGAAAGATATCAGAAAATAAGAAGGTATTTATGTTTAGACGAACGTAAAAGTGATGGAAAGTCTCAGTGCACACTATTGCATAATTCTTCCATTTCATCTCTGTTTTCTTTTTTGGTCTGTTTTCTCTCTCATGCTCTGGTTAAAGTCAGAGAACTACATCTACACCCGGGACGACGTTAACAGTGTCACTTCCCAATGCAAACTCACCACCCGTCCCTCAGTGAGTTTCTCCATCATTTATCATTTTATATTTTTAAAAATGTTTAAGCAACTTGGTTGTAAAGTGACTTAGAGAGTAAATGTGTGTTTGCAATATGTTTTTATATCTGTGTCACGAATGCCAGGCTTACTTGGTTTGCCTGGCTGGTTGGGTTTGGCGGAACGCATATGCAGGACAAAGGGGGACTTAGGGAAACTCATACTGAGTT
>JAQMYM010000017.1:13114564-13135813 GCA_030014255.1 Parauchenoglanis ngamensis | reverse complement strand
CACACACCCCACTAAACCTTAGCCTACACACACAAACACACACACACACACACACACACACACACACAGCCTGTCCCTAACTTTCATGAAGCCTGGCAGGTGACTTATCTCCAGACATCAGAGTCTGGAAGGTAGTCTCTGTCTAGACACACACACACATTTGTTGCACTGTCATTGCGAGAACCTTCACCTGACAAATGTTAATGCAGCTAGGTAATGCTAAGCTTCACCTAAATCTAACCCTCATTTAATAAAGAGAATAAAGCAGTTTTCCTCATGGGGATCAGCCAAATGTCCCAAAAAAGTACAGGCACACTCACTCACCTTTGTTAAAAGAAAGCTACATCACAATTGGGGGGGAAATGAGACAAGACCCATTTCCATTTTCTTTTCTTTTTTTAATAAAACAAAAAGACATTGTCTACATCACAGGCAATAATCATGAAGGAATTTCTGAACTGAACAGAAATTTCTATCATAGCCGTGCCAGATAAGCCCCATACCCACCCGAATCCTAACTGATTCCCCTTATACACACAAGTACACACCCCAGACCCTATTAATACTTTCTTTAGTCTTCTTTATACATCATTGTCATTGGATTCTTCATTAGTACCAGATATACATGAATAGGATAAATCTCAGTAAACAGTACCCTGATTGTACATATCAAACCCTTTATTCCCCAACAAATGGCAGGTGCTTTGAGAAAGCCATTGCTTTCTTTCTTTTACTTTTAATTTTTTTATTATTATTATTATTATTATAATCATGTCCTTTTTTCTTGGATACATGGGCCTTGGCCATATTTCTACAACACACTCAACCATGTTTTTTTTTTTTTTTGCTTCACAGACCAAAGGCCAGAGACACGCAAATTTCTACATACAACCAGACTAAAGGATCTTCAGACCCAAACAAAATCTCAGCTGTTCTAGGGTGAAGACTTGGCCAGAATTAGGAAAAATGTTCTTAAATACAGAACTGAATTCCAACTGTTCTAGGATGCAAAGCTTTTTTTTTTTTTTCTTTTTTTTTACAGCTGCCATGGTTTGTGTAAGAGCTAATACAGACAATAAGGCAATAAAAGAGAGATTAAACAAATCAGACAGTGGTCACACACACATCAGCGCAAGAGCAAAGAGTACAAGAAAGACAGACATGGTCTCACACACACAAACACCACATACACACTCGTGTACGTTCGAGATGCTCTGCTTGTTTCACCGGCAAGCTTCTGTGATGGATTTAAGCTGGCTTATGTATAAAAAAACTCTTAAAAGGGTCAAAGGAGGTCTTTAAGACATGACCCCATGTGTATGTGTAGCAGCACCACCTGGCCCTGTTGCTAATCTGCGGTAGAAGGAAGAAGATACTTTATATTTCAGATATGTTGAATAAACTGCATGGCATAGTGCATATTTCTGTTAAAAATGCATAACCACGTGAATGTTTATGAAAATGTTTATATTTGGCATTCGTAATCACCATAACCTTGTATCAGCATCATTACAGTACATGTATTTATTTGGCAAACTATTTTAGATAATCCAAGAATAGAGCTTTTGGGGGGGTTAAAGAGTTCCCTCAGTTCTCTTCCAAAAAAAATCACACACAGTTCACATGTGATGATAAGTTTCACCACCTGATTTTGTGGTAAAAAAAATAAAAATAAAAATTATGTCCTTAAATTGCACAACTCATGAACGTGTGATCACAGAAAACAGAAATTTGAAACCACATGCCATACATGTGAAAAAATATTGCATGAAATAATCATGTCTAAAAAAACACATGAATGAATCATGAAAATAAATGTGTAAAAACCACATGTGAAGAATAATGACTCGTGCAAAACTCATATGTGAAAATAAAAGCAGCAAGCATTGCATGTGAAAAAGGATTGAAACATAACGTAAAATATCTCAAAATCATCTCATTTTCAATCAATACAGTTGAGTTAAATGATTGCTCACGTGAACTTTGCGTCATTTTTATGTATGGCATCTGAACTCGTAACCTTCCAGTTACTTCTGTAGAACTTTGTGTAGCTCCACTTTCAACTCTAATTCTATAATATTCTAAATCATAATATTTATGATTGCTGCAAGGTTTTTTTTTTGTTTGTTTGTTTTTTTACCAAGTCACTTGAACAATTTAAAAAATTCAAAGCAGAAAGGTTTGGCTTGTTTGATGCATGAATACTACAGAAAATCTTGGCACTGATCTCACAGCTAGCTTTTCACCAAACTGAAATACGAGGTTGATTAGAAAAGCGCAAAGGCAGTCGAAATTTAGTAGGTCGAAACGAACGAGATTTAAAATTTGGAGAGAAAAAAAAGGATTTCATTAAGAATGATAGAAAAGATTTTTCCAGGAAAACTAGACCTGGTGGTGTTTTTAGAGAGGCACCGCTATCTCTTCAGCATAAAAAGACCCTGTTCAGGTTAAAAGCGCTCCAGCGGAAACCCTCACCTTTAGATTTTAGAATTAACATTAAAACACAGTTAATCTAGCCGAAAGAATGGAAATGTGCAGAGTGTGTAAAAACAGTAGTGTATAAAATTGTATATGGGAGAATATGTGTAAGACCACAGTCCTGCTGTCGCACACTGCTGTGTGTAAAAATATTGTATTTATATGTCTGTTTGAAGCTGATGCTGACTGTGTAATTCTCTCTGTCGTAGCTTGTGTTGGTCAGACTGGTGTAATCTATCTAATGTAAAAGGAAAACTCCACCCTGAATGACTTGCATATTAATTTTTGTAATAAACGGTTAATCTTCAAGATTTATTTTGTAATAATATTCTGAGTTGATTTTTTATTTATTTTTTTTTTTTCAATTTTCAATTTTCACTTTGGTTGACAGTTGCGCCAAGACAGAGATGCGGCGGTGCTTAAGTCTGTCCATTTCTCTCACCTCCTCATCTGTACACTTTGCTCAAACATTTCAGCTTTTCCAAGGCTTCAATTTCCATGCTAATACCACCATCAACGCCATTGCGCTAAACATCCCGTAGATCAATCACTAGCTGAGCAGAATTCTGTATAGAGTCCAATGTTGCCCCAATATCTCTACTTCTATGCTTGATTTGACGTTGAACTTTCATGGAAAAATTTTGGTTTTAGAACCTAACAACGAAACCGGACCATTATCAGTTATGTTTAAAATCTCTGGATTTTTTTAAATTATCATTACTATTAAATAGCATTGTAACTGTGCTTGCAGAATTAGTGTGACATCAGTCTTTCACACAACTGCTAACGTCTCGCAGAAACAACGTCGCACCAGAATCGCTAAACACGTCGCAAATATTTGAATATAAATATATTTAATGTGTTTCAGGGTGGAGTTTTCCTTTAACTGTAGCTGATTTGAGGAGGCACTTGAATGTGTCAGTTGAGAACTGCATGTAGATGCGGGAACTCGCAGTTGTGTCTGTGTGTGAGGTGTAAAAGCGATAAAATCTAAGCTGTCGCATTTTAATACAACATAATTATCCTGGCTATAAAACTATAAATAAATATAAATGGAGACTGTAATTGCACACACACACACACCCACACAGTAATCTCTTTTTCAGTCACTCACGTTATCTGAGCCGGTCAGCTGATGCCTCCATGCTCAGAGGAACAGAAGAGCAGCTAGTGAGGATAAGAGTATGTGTTCATCAGTGCTTATGAATTATACTGCAGTTTAAGACAGTTTGAGGTCTTGGTATATGGTTGTGTGTGTTTGAGTGCATGTGTGTGTGTGTGTCGGTGGGTGAGTGGGTGAATATGTTCAGAGTGTGTTTGTGTATGGTTCACCATTGTTGGGTTGAGTATAGAGGCACAGCATGGCACAGCATAGATGATGCAAACACACACGCATGCACACACAATCTCACAATCGCACACATGCATATACACATACACACCTGACAAACACAGTAAGGCAATCAGACAGTACAAACTTTATCGGCACTATATCTCACTCTCTTGCTCTTTTAATCCCTTTCTTGGTCTCTCTTCTATTTCTCTCTCTCTCTCTCTCTCTCTCTCACGAAAAGGGAACACAGACTGACAGACGATAAGCGCAAGAATAAACAGAAAGCTCTTTCCTCTCACAGAGAACATCAGGACCTATGTAAAAATGGCTACAATCAAAAATGAGGCACTTTAAAAAAAAAAGAAGAAGAAGAAGAAGAAGAAGAAGAAGAAGGTCATATATACTTCTCTCGGTAATACTATGTAGAGTAGACTATATATGTTTTTCATCTATCATTAGACTACGTAGTATCTGTATTACAATTATTTTTAAAATTTCATAATGAAGGAAAAAAAGAAGGAATATCATTGGCTCCTGGTTGGCAGTCAGAGTCGCTTTAATCCTCCCCGATTGGTTGAAGGACGTGTCCATTGTAGTGTTCATGGTTGGTTATGACCAATAGTCTTTTGGCAAATGTTGTTCCGATTGTAACTGGTGGAAACAAAAATCTCACAGGGTGACCATCCACACCTGCAGGACGCTTACAACACACCCACACATTCACTCTCTCTGTTTCAAACACACACACACACACACACACACACACACACACACACGCACACGTACGCACGCACACACATGCACGCACATATCTGTTCCTCTTCAGCAAGCAGGACGATCAGCACTCTGAGAAAGAGAAAGAAAGACAAACAGAATGAGAATTATTGCATCAGGCAGCTAGTGCAGAAAACAACAACAGCTGCCAGTTAACCTGCATCCAACACAAATGCACAACATCCTCATGCTGCTCCTGGCGCAGCAGGTATGTATGTATTTACGCATTTGGGTATAAAAGTTGGCATGGCTTGTACCAATAAGTTTATTATAAATTCTATATGAATTAAATATACACATCTAGTCTTAACCAGACGAAGAATGAAAAGAAAAGAATAGTGCTCCTCATATTCGTATCTGTATTTGGAACCGACAGGGTTCTAGTTACATCCCTATTATTTTTCCCTGAAAAATGAAACAGTAACGCTAATCTCAGTGTCAATATTATCCTTTAATAATGTGTAAGGACAGTACATTTGCTCATCCTGGGACTCATGATGCCATCAGATCTTCTTAAAGTGCTGCTCAATATGACATCATGAGGCAAATGGAATGATTAGCTAGTGTTGCTCTGTGGCCAGGACAGACAAAAATGCTCTTCTCTACCACACCACTTGGACAGCAATGCAATTTATACTCACTTAATCTCATGATCTCCCAGTGACACGGTGAACACTCAGACCGTTGCGTCACTGGAGAGCCCTAAAGCAAATGTTTGTTGTGTAATTCAGTGCCTTTCTTAAAAAGAAGTTGGTGATGTGCTGCATGTCCAGTGTCTCACACACCCACTCGGTGTTACGGCCAACGACAAAGCACAGACTGCAGTAACAAGACATTATGCTAGAGCAGACATGCACACACTCACAAAAGTAATCATGCATATTCACCTAGGCTTCCTCAAAAACGACCCACGCTTCCCCACCCACATACAACCCACGCACACACACGCACCTGGGTAATAACAATAGAGCGCTATGACATGATTCTTAATAATGTCATTGAGCAGAGGGAGCAGTGACTGTTCAGTGTTTGAGGAGTTCATTAACTTCCCTTGGTGCTATCCATCCTCTCACTTTCTGTGTCTTTCGCCTGTCTCTTCCTCAGTCTGGTCATCTCTACACACACATTGGTGTTTATTGAACAGCTCCTCTGGGACCACGACAGGCCTGTCTGGCACACCATGATTTTCTCTACTCTCTCGCTCTCTCTGTCTGTCTGTCTGTCTGTTTGTGGCACTTCCTCAGCTCTCTCAGTTTGTCTCTCTCTGTCCCCTTCTCACTCTCTGTCACTCCTTCTCATTTTCTTTTTCAGTATAATATATTGCTGTGTGTGCTTGGACAAGTCTGCACACACAGACATGTCTGGCAACACACCAGCGACCAGACGAGGTCACAGTCAGAGACAAGAAAAGAAAGACATGCAAGCCAGACATATTACAAACACTTATACCACAGCGCAGTTGAATTCTTAATTCAAATTCATTTCTATAATAGCAGCTAATAATAATAAATGAATTACAAAGATGCTATTTAACAAATATATATTTTGTTTAATGAATTTTACTAGTGGAGTAACGATGAGATGATTCAGATCGATGGATCTCAGCAATCATTGAAATTAATCCAGTCAACAACCCTACGTTGATTATGTTTTGTTTATAACTGATTATAATCCAATTATTATTGATTATGAAATGATTATTATTGAAAAAGGACAGACAACCAGTGTGTAAAAAATAATTTATATTTTTTATATGTGCAAATAGACTAGCAAAATGCTACCTTGGGTATTCCTTCTCCAAGTCATAGACCTACCTGAACAAAACAGATTCTGAACAAAATTGGTCACATATCAATCTGAGGCTACAAAATCTACTAAAGTAATAAAAGTGGTATCATCAAATATCAAAATTCTGTCATCAAAAATCAAAATCATATCCTATCAGGTAGAAACCTAAGGTTTACACCTACAATTTAACTATAAACTGATAAAAAAAATAAATAAATAAAGCATGGTGCATCTGTGCATCTAATAAAACTGTAATTGCTGTGGTTTAAGAGAAATACATCACTTTGGGGCATGCTGGTATACGAAAGTAATTACGTTCGGGCTAGTAATAGTAACTCTTTTTCTATTATAACAGAATATTTCCAACTGTTTTATTCCTCACTTTGCACATCACATCCATGCACAGCAAACCTTCTGCATTGAAAATGAGTGTGCATGTGCACGGTAATGCGCATCCAGACACACACTCGGGCATAGCGTCTGATCTGACTAAGCTCCATTGAGATAAGTTGAAAAACATCCCTCTTCATGCCTCCCCCTCCTTCCTCCTCCTGAATCCCTTGCTCTCTACCTACATGGCAGGAAGCTATCACAAAATAAAGGATGAATCAACCTCTGTTTTGGAGTGGCTTTTCACATCTCTCTGTCTGCTTGTCCTTCTTTTCTGTCCCTCCTTCTCTACTTCATTCAGTTTTGGTCCCCCTGACTCCTTATTTCCATTTCCAATAACAGAGGGAGAGAGAGAGAGAGTGAGAGCGAGAGAGACAGGGAAAGGAAGAAACAGAGAATGAATAAATGTGTGCATATTTGTCTGTGTGGGCTATGATGATAAATGTGTGAAAAGCAGATGTGTTTGACATGTAACAGGGAGATTAGATTTAGAAGAGGACAGGACAAAGTAAGTCCATAATAAGTTAACAGGAATAAACAGTCAGGTAGACATTTACGTTTGCCACCAAACCTTCTTTAGACAATATATGAAGCATAACGAATCCCACCTTCAATTCATTTGCTGAAATGTACGTTTCTAACACTTGAATGCATGAGTATCTCTTGTGTCTTCTCTGTACACCACATTCTCTAACCTTGCTAATGATTTGTCTATAAATGATCATAAATTCTATAAAAGTCATTGACTCTGTACCAGTGCTATACCATTCAACTGATGTAAATCTTTGTCCTTGGTACAGTAGGCCAATACCTCATTTATTTTTTCTAGGGGCTGCATGACTATTCACTTTTACTTGTCAACCAGTAATTCAATAAAGGAGTCAACTAACCATCTTTTGCATAGTTAAACAAAAAGTTATTGAGGACATCAATATTTTAGCCTATTTTTTAGCTAATTAAATGCTGATTAAAAAAAGTAAATAATGCTTTAAACTACACTTAATTGAACAGCCATACACATTTCCAGCTTCAATGCTTTTTACGCCACACTGTTAACACCAACGCTGTGCATATAACAATGAAAATTAATCACTCTGTATATCATATTACACTATTTAATGAAATGCACTTGTGTGGATGTCCTAGTTGCTCGACTGAAATTGTTGATTCTGAAACTGATACTGCGCAGCATGGAAGCTCATGTCCATCAGCAGAGCCCTCTGTATAGCTCAATGACCAAGCTTCCTTGGTTTCTAGGTCCACAGCAGTTTCCAGACTGAGTAGTATCTTTGGTCAGCTGGCTTACTCTATAAACGTTCTCTAAACTAGCTGAGTGGGATTGGACAGTGATGTGCAACCTGTGGCAACAAATGTTATGGAATTCACTATGCCATAGTGCAAAGATTTTATTTAAATTATATTTAGCTTTAAAACACAACAAAATAACTGCACAAACAAGTGGGATTGTTAGGATTCCTTTGCTAGCGAACTGTAGAATTGGCTTCATCTAGCCTGAACTAGTTTCAGATTAACAAAGTAAATCTAGCCTGATTTCTTTACTGGTTGTCTCACTACTGTTTTATTTCTCACCTCTCCAACCAGTCGCCGACTGATGAATGTATAAGTGTATCAACTAGTTTATGCTTTCTTCCCTGTTGTTGCTTCGCGGTGTTATTTAATATTTGTGCTAGTTAATCAATAAAACCTCATCCTCTTTCCTAGTAATGTATTTGTTCTGTTCACACAGGGGCCTACTTATAGTTTGCTAGAAATTGTATTAGCTCTTATCCCATGTGAATTTCTGCATCTTCCAGTGGTTTCAACTTGCATTCACACTCATATTCTTGTGGCAAGATCTTACTGTTGAAATCCTGTACTGCTCAAATGGAAATGTGTGAAAGTAGATAAATAGTCAACAATGGTGCATATGGGAATGTGATGACAAAATACATGATAATTGTGACCATGTGAGGTCATTTGCAGAGTCCCAAATGACATGGAGACATGTCTTTCTGCTGCAAACTATAGAAATGGTATTAAAAGGTAATAAAAGATTGTTTGGGTTCAAGTGTGTGTGTGTGTGTGTGTGTGTGTTTGTATATGTGTGTGTCTGAAAAAATGGGTCAGCAGACAGATCAGTTAACAATCCAATCAAATCCAATTTAAACAAAGACACGCGTAAAGATGTATGTATGGATATAGTACAAACATAAACAACAAGATGTCCGTATATTAAACCGGGTAATATGGACGTAATTGCACAGTAGCCAAATAAAAGAAAGTGAAATAGAGAGAGAATATCACTGGCATCACTAAGAACATCAAGCGTCCTTTGACTTATGATAAATCAAAAAGCGCAACAATATGCCTCGAGCCTTTTCAGGCATGCAAGTCCCCCTCGATTCTAGGGCCTTTCACATCAGAGCTCGCAGAGCGTGTATGAGACCAAGTGCTCAGAGTGTTATGTGCTGAAGGTCATGGTCAGATCTGAGTCTGACTCCAATGACGCAAACACAAAGACAAAAAAAAAATACTGTTACAAAGAATATTGTGAAAATGTCTGACACTATCTGAGTTTATGACATTCTAATAACCTTAACACTGTTGAAATACAGCAATAAGAAGTCAAGGGTGTCATAATTTACCCAGTTATCTGTTATTCTGAAATTATTGCAATGTACATACTACTGTAGTAGAAGGAATGTTAAAACGGTATTCTCCGCAGTAATAAGCCAAAATAATGTATATTAATGTGTGAATTTGGACTTTCATGTACTTTGGGATGTGTTGAGCATCACTTAGCCATCGGTTTCGAAAGTTTATTTAGCATTGATGGGAAAAGTCTCCATTCTGTGCACTTTGTAACAGTCATAGGTAAAGAAATAATTGTTGTAAATAAATAATTATAAATGTTGACCACTGCACATGTGCATCCTGCCAAAACCTGCCACATGTTACATTGGGATCAGCAGATCTGCACTGAACTGAGCATGACAATTAACTCCAAGCTGCTCTAAGCAATCATCTAATGGCAACCCATGAGACACAATAATGGTAAGCCACTGATGTTAGGTTGGGCAGTTTTCAACAGGTTTAGAACAATATTTCACAACCGCAGATTACAGATTAGTACTTTCTGTGTAAAGCCATTCATTTGTATTGACACTAAAACATCATTCTCACTGATTAGGTTTATGCATTGGTTGTACCCAGAAGAGGTCCTTGAGTACCACTGTTATTGCCAGGCTGTTTGTTCTTCCACAGGAAATATTCCATTTTATCGGTATCAGTAAGGTCCTTGGCTTGCAGATAGTCAAGAAAAACGTCCTTCTATTGTGGCTAAATATTCACATAAAAGTGATAAATTGAGGACAATTGACCCATAAAAAATGAGATAAGCTGTTTTGTGAAACAAAACCACAGACACTCACGACAAAAACACTACAGAGAAGAAGCAAAGATAAAACCATAACCAGTAAATAATAACACATACAGTTTGATCAGTTTGATTTAATTATTTTACAGTAGAAGAAGTCCCTGACTGTAAAAGGTTTGAGAATCCATGTTATATTATACTCTGAGACTCTCACATTAATATACAACAAACATACCTACTATATGTGAGGGGTAAAATTCTCTCTCTCATGCTCTATCAAGTATTCAAAATAAAACTCATTAGTGATCCTGTATAATGGACAGCAGTGTTCTTCAAAACACTGATGGTCTGGCTTGATTATGGCTTCTCTGACCCAAAGCAAGCTGGCTGTCTAGACAGTTCTGAAATGAGCCAGCCTCCCACTTCTCAACTCTCGTCTTCTGTTTTATCACTGAATTGCTCATGAACAATCATGCCTTTGGATCGAAACAAAGACAGCAAACTGTGTTTCTACTTTCAGGTTGACGTTTGCTTCACGCACACTAAAGGTGTTGAGTCTTAAAGAGTGAACATGCTTAATATTTTTATGCAAGGCAGCCAAGATTTGATTATCGTCCCAGATTACATCCCACGCCACAGGGTTATCTGGAACGATAATCATTTAAGACCAGCGTAAAATTGGGACACCTTTTGGTCCAGGCATTACTGATTTTATTCCACTCACGCCCTGTCCTACCTTTGCCATCCTACCCATGCTTCTTCCCTTCCCCTTCTTCTCTTCTCAGCTGGGGTAAACTGCACTTCTGCGATTCCTCACTCTCAATGACACCTTAAACTTTGCATGCACTGACTGTCTCTCAACAGGCTTTCTCCTTCCCTACATGCCCCTGCTTGTCCTCCTGAATCCAGACTGGTTACCTCCCCTTAATTTCCATGAAAACTTACACATGTATTTGGTCTCTCAGTTTTCTCTTTCAATACAATATAATATTAAACATTCCACCATTTCACTGCTTTTAGAGATGACAACATACCGAATGTCAACAATTTCCTACAGGGACCACAGTCTTTCACTGTGAGGCTGTGGATGTGCTAGATAGGATTTGAATGTTTCTAATGTACTTCAGGCAAAATATGTACAGGGAGAGAGATTTCAGCAGTTTTGCATCCATTCATTATCTATACCGCTTTATCCATCTGGGTCACGGGGGAAGCTGGAGCCAATCTCAGCAGATGTAGGGTGAGAGGCGGGGTACACCCTGGGCAGGTCGCCAGTCCATCACAGGGTCAACACCGACAAATAGCCACACACGCTCGCATTCACACCTATGGGCAATTTAGAGTAATCTAAACTCTAGCCTAGACCTAATCTGCATGTCTTTGGACTGTGGGAGGAAACCGGAGCACCCGCATGCACGGGGAGAACATGCAAACTCCACACAGAAAGGCACCCTGGGTGATCCAGGAATCGAACCCAGGACCCTCTTGCTGTGAGGCGACAGTGCTAACTACCGCACCACTGTGCCGCCCGCAGTTTTGTATTTAAAATTTAAAAAACATTAAACCACAACAACTCTAATAATATTTCTGACGGCAAAGCAAATCAGTGCTCTCGTACAAATACAAATCCTTTCTAAAGTAATGACTAAGTCACAGAGACTTATGTATATGGCACAGAGTCACTTAGCCTAATAGTAAACTAATCAAAATGGTGTTATTTTACAACAAAATGCATAATACGTTTTATAACTTTTATATAGGAGGCACCGGTTTTGTGAGTCAGATATATTCTAGAACTTTAAGGTTTCCACACTGGTCTTTAGGACAGAGGATGTTGCAGTTTCTTGGTAACAAGCTGCTTTGTATTATTAACTTCAAGAGAAAGTGAGCAAGTGACTGTTAAATAAAAAATTAATTGTTGGTGCTGTAATTTAAGCTTAAAAAAAACCACTTATGGTCACGCTGTTATAGGAAAATAATAAAGAAAGAAACTAACCAGATGTGAAGCACGACCCCATCTCTTAATGGTTCTTATGGTCTGTACCAACTGTGATTGCTGTGTTCACACCTGTCCAAACGCCAAGGGGCTAAGCATATCAGGGTTCAATTCAAGTAGACTAAATACTGCATATGTAAATCCACCCAGAGAGAGAAAGAGAGAGAGAGAGGAGAGAGAGAGAGAGAGAGAGAGAGAGAGAGAGAGAGAGAGAGAGAAGGGTACTAAAAACACTAAGCAATAATCAGGGCCATTTTCAGCAGAAGTGAGCCTAAATGGCTGTAATTATCCACAATCACCATGTGCATTAAATATATGCATTCAGCTATATGGCTGCACCGTGGAATCCCTTAGTGGCACCTAAAATATCTGGCCTAGACTTGTACACACAATGGCTGCACAACTTCAGCTGGAATGCACATCAGCTTCACAGTTTCAGCTGTGTATGTCTTCTCACAAGCATTATAGTATACACAAACCCACACATGCTTTTACACTTTCTTAATTATCTCTAATGACAGAGCATGCATTAAATGACATAGTATGTGCCTTTACTAAGGAAGACTTTATAGCCACACACCCATGCTTTCCCCAGCACACCCCTAGGTTTTAACACTCTTATCTTATTCACACACACACACACACACACACACACACACACACACACACTCACACACTCACACGCACACACACACTTTGGTTAACACTATACTATATGGGAGCTGTCATGTTTATACAAAAAGGGCTGAAAGACACACTGATATTTAAGCTGTAATCAATGCTATAATTAAAATATCAGTGTCTATGTTTGCCAGTTTCATAACTAAATAATATTTTATACACTGACTTTGTATTTGGTACATAGATAGCAATAACCCAACGCTCTCATTTATAATCTTATAATATAAAATTAAAATTAACATAATTAATCTGGCCAAATTAAAATAATCATGATATGTTTTAAAGTAATTAATTACATCAAATTTATTATGTAAGGTAATGCATACTCAAAATATATTCAATCTAATAGGTATTCAACTTCAGCATAATGGAGTTGAAAAATATAAAACATGGCATTAACAAACAGAATAACCAATAAACTAAAATAACAAAGATTCCAAGAGTACAAAACATTTAATCAATGTGCAAATTAACTCCTATGACACACCCTATTAGTATTAAATTATTTCCCTAGGTAATCACCACTTATGCATTATTCTGGGTCATCATCTGGGAATTCTCTTATCACTGGGAATCATTCCATTGGGATGATCATCTTGCAGTATAAATGTATAATCAATTACAAACCTTTGCTGTCTTTCCTGGTATTTTGGTGGACTCTTAGTTCCTCTGACTTGAAAAAGTCAATGCTGGCATATGTGTTGATGCTGGAGTTGCTGCTTCCCCCAGCTGCTGTTCCACCTAATCCCACTGTTAACCCTTCTCCTAGGACAGTGAAGTGTGGCCCAGAAGATCCATCGAGACTCATCTGAGGGTTGTCCTTACCAGCCAAGTCAAGGTCGATGTAGTTTAGACCTTGCTCCAACGACAAAGATGTAGCCTGGGTTGTAGTTAAAGCTGCAAGCCCAGGACCAGTATCCTGTGGAGCAGATGGCTGCCCAGTAGCCCAAAGGGAACTCTCTAGTCCATGGCATCGAGGTGTAGTGGTCTGGGGAGCTTCCACAAAAACTGAGGAGGAAGAAGAGGGAGAAAGAGAGAGACTTGGAGCTGCCTTGAAGGTGTCAGAGCAATGCCTCCGTCTTGCTGACGATTCCACTCTGATCAGTCTGGCGCCTTGGTCTAACTTGGGGAAAGCCTTGGGTGAGTGGAAATCCATGCTTTGTTCCTGCTCAATAGAGGAAGTCTCAGCTGTTTGCCCAGGTTTAGGGCTTTCTACTCTAGCCAATCCAAATGCCATTTCTGTGTAGTCTGTGAAAGGGGCACCGTTCATGTCTCCAGAGAGCAACGTGGATATACCACTCTTTCTATGTCCCTTTTCAGCTTCCTGTGCCACTTGAGGAGCCGTCGTGGTATTCTCACTTGCTTTTGGAGCTATTGCTTGGGTGGAATTGAAAGAAGAGAGAGATGTGCAGGACAGAGGAGATGACGAATGGCCTAATTCCATGTTAACATACTCTGAAGACACTGAAATGGAAGTGGAGAGGGGTGCTGAAAAACTGCGTGGCAAATTGGTACTACCAACCTGGCATGAAGACGGTTCGTATAATGCTCTTGAATGCCCTTGGACCACAGTGCCCTGATCTACACCTGTTACTCCTCTGATGCATACTCCCTGATCACCCTGATAAACAATGCTAACATATTCACCAGAGCTTTGGGGTACTAATGGCTGTATAGTCTCTTTGACTCTAGGCAGGGTGTTGGCTTTGGACATATCCACAAAGAGACTAAAGGGCCTGCTTTTTCGTTGCTGTACATGACCCTGTTTTTGGACACCTGGCCCTCGTCTCTGCTGGTGAAAATGGTTGGCTGAATCTTTGGGGTGAATACCCCCTGCCCTGTGTCCAGTGCTTGACCTGGTGGCCTTCCCAATACCACCAGCGGGCAGGGATAGCGGTTTGTCCTCCAAGCTCTCAGTGCTAGCTGAACTGGAAGAGAAGGATGAAGAGGACAAAGAAAGGTTTCCGCCTCCATTGGGGCCGACAGAAGAGTCAGCTCTATTGGGATGACCACCACGTCCAGTCCTCCTTCCTGAACCACATTCGCCCCTCGAAATTGCATCTGGCCTCCTTCCATCTCCCAAGTTATCCTCAAAACGAGTAGAGAGGGTCGTATGTTTGTAAGACCGTGGCAGGGAAAAGTAGGAGTACACTGTTTTGGGCTGTAGTGGATGCTGTTCTGGGTGTGAAGGGGGTGTGCTGCTGGCTGATCTGGCACTAATGGGTGACATGTTCATGTAGTCACTGCCTGCTCGGCTCTCCATGCTGCTTCTGCTACCCCACAAGCACCCACTCATGCCATGTAGATCTGGTGAACAGCTGCTGTGGGGGGACATCATCATGTAGCCTTCAGAGACAGGAAGTTTAATGTTCTGTGGGGGTGAAACACTGCTGTTGGGGGTCATAGTCATGTACTCATCCCCTCCCTTTGGTTCTGTTTCAGACACTGAAAGAGATAGACTTGCAGGAGCTGTAACGCCGGGCAGCATAGACATGTAGCCACTGTCAATTGATGTGTTCTCCAGACCCTCCTTTGTATTGACACCTTTATTTGCTGAAGTTTCCACCTGCCCACTTGGATTCACTGAGCTTCCTGAGCCTCGACGAGAGATGAATGATTCTCTGCTGGTGCTGCGAGACATCACTGCGTAGTCTTCATCTTCTTCATCTTCTTCTTCCCTGCAATGAGGCACTATGCGCTCCTGAGCAGTGGAAGGTGGAAGAGAAGTACGTTTGCTAAGTAACCTGCGCTCAGCTTCATACTCTCTGCTAGAGGAGCGTCGAAGGATCCTGCGCCCATGCACTTTCTTGTGAGAGGTGTCTCTTTGCCCTATTAATATGCAGCTAGTAGAGCCATCTACTAATGCAGTAGAGAGACCTGCAGCAAAAAGGGAATGCTCACCAGGGCTAGATCCATACTCGTCAGAGGAACCATAGTCACTTGGAGAGCCTGACATGGACACCCTTTGCGGGATCCGAGCATAAGTGCAAATGGGCACTGTCCCTAATGGAGCTCCACTCAGTCCACACTCTGATCCATGGCCAGAGCTAGAAGAGAGACTAGGAGCTGGGGAAGGTGCTGGGTTCTTAGGGGTGTATGGTGCCAAACTTAGTGTGATCTTGGCTGGGGTAGGTGCTCTTGTGGGTTTTGGTCGTAGGGTAGGAGTGGTGGAGCAAGAGGAGCCATTGAGGCTTGGGCTGGTACTGAGAGCAGTAATTCTGCCACTGATCTCATCCGTCCGCGCACCAATACTGGCTGTGCGTGACCTGGAAAAGCCGTGTCGAGATGTTGGAGACGTGTTGGTGCTGTGAGGTACAGCAGGAGTCTCTGTCCTAGCCCGTCTGGAGAAGCCTACCTGGGAAGGTGGCAGATTTGGATGGTGGCGCCGTGATGGCACGCTAATAGGATTAGAGGCTGTGCCACCTCCACAGGAAGTACCCACTGCCTGGGTTTTGCTCCTTTGACGAAACTCTTCACTCAATGCTTTCATAGCCTCTAGAAGAGTCTCATGCATGTTCTGTGCAACTACAGAATCTTCCACCTGCATCCAAAACTCTCCAGGCCCTGTCATGGCGGAACGGCCCACTTCAATGAAGAAAAAGTTCTCTGAATGCCCACACCGGCGCACATTCATCAGTTGGAGCACTACAGCAGGTGAATCCGAGTTGAGCTTAACAAAGTTGACTGTATTATCTGTAAGGCAGAGTCTGTAGATGCCAATCAGGTTCCTTGCTTGCCCTAGGCCCTTGGGCCATAGCTTCACTTGCCATACCTCCTTAAAAGCAGGACCAGGGGATAGCAGACCACATTCTCCTCCACTACCATAGTCATCTGGGGTCTTACCTACGGTGACAACAGATACAAAAGAACATCTGAAACTGCATAATATCATACAAATAGCACACTGAAGAATTTTGGAATTACTATACTTTTTGATTATGAAGTCTGCAGTGCTTATATACTGTAGTGTGTAAGAAAGCAATGAGCTCAGGTTTCAGTCTTTATGGCATTTTTTATGCATGTTCTCCCTGTGTTCAATTTATTTTTTTTCTTTGGATTCTCCATTTTCCTCCCACCTCCCAAAAAGATGCTGTTAGGCAGATTGGCTACTCTAAATTGCCCCCTAGGTGTGAATGAGTGTGTGAATGTGTGCATGCATGGTGTCTTGTGATGGACTAGCATTCCATTTGGGGTGCATTCCTGCCTCGTTTTTCCAAGTACAGGCTAAATATCCATAGTGTTGCTGACCAGAATAAAGCAGTTACTGAAGATGAATGAATGAATGAATGAATGAATGGAAGGATGGATGGATGAAACTGAAAAATGTGGTATGTCTTGTTTGATAATTAGAAAGGACAAACACATGATTGCACTAAATTTATATAAAGGATGCACAATAATGCACATTTTCAAGAAATACATTAAAGTGACTTAACTGTTAGAATATATTTTTGTTGCATTTTCAATTAATTCTGTTCATATTTGTTCGGTTATGAATTTGGTTGTACTACACATCATAGTACACATCATAGTTATAAATTTGGCTACATATCATAGTACACTTCATAGTTACAAATTTGATACCCTAGGAAATAAAAACACTGCCAGCGCATAGTAAACGTGCTTGTAGGGAGTAGGCTACGAGTCGGCAGTGGGATAAGGGCGTTTACATACAAGCAGATAAAATGAGGTTTATAACGGGCAATCCAGCGGACAAGGACACGGCTTTGGCTGGTGAGCAAATCGCTTAATCACGTCCCACCGATCCGGTGCCCTCGTTCAACTCTGTGATCATGCAAAGATGGGATGGGAGTCCACGGCAGCCAAAACACGAGAGACGTGCGAAGGAAACCCCGTTTCCCAGTGAAAACACGTCGCCGCTGCGGACGCCCTCCCCGACACGCGGTGCTGTGGCTCGGAAATGTAGGTTACGCGCACCAAACGCGCTGAAAACCAAAAACAGACGACCGTGCGCGCTGCAGCAGCCTCCGCTGCACAATGCGACACCCTCTCACACACACATTCACATGCACACACACGCACACTCACCGTAGTGATTCCCGACTGCACCAAAACAGTGCACATGGGTAAATACCAAAAACACAACCGACACTGCGTCCGACACCGCTGAAACGCAGCGCGTGCAGCTGCCGTAACGGTGTATTTGAAATCACAGCTTCCATTAAAATATGATCAGGGTGTGGGAAAATGAATTTGACATGATGATTATTCAGGCGCAGTAGGAATGTGCATTAGGATAACGTATGGGCGGATCTATGGCGAATTTGGTACAGAGATCATAAGGGTGCATTTATTTATTTCTCGCTTACTTCTGCACTGCAGGTCCAGGATGGCGTGATACCACTCGTTCTGCAGCTCCTCAGTGTCCGCGGCCACGGCGAAGCTCTCTCCGCGGGTGTGCAGCACGATCATGTGCTTGTTTTTGGAGTCGGCTCGCTTGTTGATGTTAAAGCACGTTTCCAGGTCGACAACCTTCTTGGGCACCGGCGATTTGCTCCTGAATTTCTTTTCGCTCTCGTAATACTCGAGACGGGCAGGGCCGCGCTCAGAAGGCGCGCGGAGCACGAAGAAGCGCCGGTGCGCGGATTTCGGCTTTCGCAGGTAACCGCTCTTGCGGACGTCCTCATAGCATCGCGGCTCCGTGGCCGTTTGGTTCTCCATTGCTGGGTTTTTTCCCTGACCAAAAATCCCTATGCTGTACGTTCTATCATCGTTATGCTCGCTGTGGTCCTCCTCCTCCTCTCTCTCTCATCGTGCCCTCGAAATAAGAGAGCAGGTGTGTTTTCCTTCAAGTCTCGCTTGCGTCCTGGGCACCCAAACACCAATCCAAACCGACGGGCGCGCACATGCGGCACGCGCGACGTCTGCACTGAAGGCCGTGCCGCGACAGAGCGCACCACAACTGTTTACTGTACGCATTGTTGCCAGATTGGTGTTCTGGTTTGAATCAGATTCCACTGCTCAAAATTAATCCACAATGCATACTGTGCACAATATATACCTATACTGAAACAAAACAAATTTACATAGGTGGCTCGAGCATTATGCCAAAACAATAATCGAATTTACTTAATTAGGAGTAGCCTATAAGTAATAGATAAAATAGCAACCTTCTAAAGAACAATAGGAAATTCATTCATTTAAATTCACCAGGTTTATCGTATGAATTTATTTCCATTTCGTTGATAAACAATAGATGGAACAAGTTCAAATTATGTCAACACGCCCCAGCACTTTCATCACAGCCCAATGGAGAGCTTTTGATTGAAAATCTGGCAACCCCATGTCTGTAGTAGCCTAATGATAGTACGGGCTTCTCGGGTTTAATCTTCTTGTTCTTCCTTTTTCCTTTTTTGTGCCTTTCTAATGTTTGACGTGTTGAATATACACATTATAGGCTGAGTTCCAACTTATTTTAAATGAAGAAGAAACCGTACATTTTTACTATTTTTGTAAATCTTTTTTTCCCGTTATTATTAAATGCGGGATCACCCCTTCCATGTTCATTGCCAAGTCTGCGAGTCTCTTTCTGAGATAGGGTTGCCAGATTGGATTGCTTAAATCCAACCAATCTCAGTTTAAAATAGATCATTTCAATTATGATCTATAACAAAATATTAAACTATTAAAAGCTACATGCTTCCAAATTAAATACGACAACCGATATTATTATCTATTTTCCAGCTTAAGGCCATTTTCACGCAATGAAATTGAAATCGATCATTGCTGGTGGTAATTGCACAATTTATTCCATTTGTATATATTTCTATTTTACAGCTTATATCTTATATCTTTTATATCTTTATAATCATTTTATATTTTATATCCTTTATATTTTTATATATCTTTTTTATATCTACATTTTTATTTTATTACATTTTATTTATACTTATCTTCTATTTTTATTTTGTATTCTATTTTATTCCTAATGGGTAGGGAACTGCAAATACATTTCACTGCATGTCGTACCATGTATGATTGTGTATGTGACAAATAAATTTGAATTTGAAAATAGCTCAGTGTGTGAAAAAAACACACGATCTGGCAACACAAAACTAGTCAAAGCTCTGAGCGGCTACGACATCTGCTGGTTGACCTTTTGTTTAAATTTGTCTTGGTATATAGCAGACCGCAACGTGTTTTCAATTAGTCAAAATCACGATATTTATTATTGGTCTAAAATATGTTTAAAAAAATTCTATTTCTATGAAAGTGCTGGCTCTCAAATGTAATTCAGTCGTTGTCGTTCCCAATCCTGGAATACCACCACTGTGGTATTTCGATATTTTCCCTGCTCCCAGCTCAAAAATCACCTCATCTGTTAATTAAAATCCTTGAACTAGCTTGAACTTGGTGGGTTTAAGAAGGGAAAACAAAAGTGGACCTTTAACTTGAGAGTGAATTTATATAACCTTTTTTTCCACAGTGCCACATTAAGTTAAAACAGTATCCAAAAGTAAAAGTAAAGGGTGTGTAATTCTGATTTGTTTACCAATTTGCATGCACTTCAGTATTTGCATGAACTGCCATTAGGCCTGCCTGCCACATTGAGCCATCTTTGGGCTATTTTGTCTCGATAACAATGCAACTTTGCAAGGTCTATTTTAAATTAATCACTGTCAGCTTTAATACATTAGCTATAATTTCACTTTATATGCTTTGTTATAGTTCCTTGTACAAATATTTATTTCGACTAATTTAAATATTAAACACATACACAAAATATAATATTTCTCCCTATATTATGTGAGAGCAGGGGCCAAAAGTTTGGGGAAACTTGACCAACACGTCCACATGTGTTTTTTGAACATCTCATCCCATCTCATCTACCAGGAAGGTTTTCCGCTAGACTCTGGAACATTGCTGTTGGGATTTGTCCATTCAGCACCAAGACCAAGGTCGGGCACTGATGTTGGGTGAGAAGGCCTGGGGTGCTGACAGCGTTCCAATTCATCCCAAAGGTATTTAGTGGGGTTGAGTTCTGGGCTCTATGCAGGCCACTGGAGTTTTTCCACTCTAACCTTGGCAGACCATGTCTTCATGATGTTCATTTTGTGCTCCTGGGCATTATTGTACTGGATGACGCTTGGGCCACTTAGTTTCATTAAATTGAAATTGTAATAATAAAGCAGACATTCTATACAATTGTGTGCTTCCAACTTTGTCTTAACAATGTGAGAAAGGTCCACATATGGATGGTCAGGTGTCCACAAACTTTTGGCCTTATATGTTAAACGAACAGGTATAATTATCATGCTTATTATACATGGCCCGTATACTCATGCAGGTTATATTGACGTTAACGTTACAAATGATTTGTGTTATTGATTATTGTTTAGGCCTATTATATTGACAGCAATTAAGAGAATAAAATACCTAAATCTAATTTACATACATACACACGCTATTTTC
>JAQMYM010000017.1:13092428-13105156 GCA_030014255.1 Parauchenoglanis ngamensis | reverse complement strand
TGGGTGACCCGGGGATCGAACCCAGGACCTTCTTGCTGTGAGGCGACAGTGCTGACCACCGCACCACCGTGCCGCCGCTCCACGAACATGCAGAGTATTAAGCTGTCTTGTTCCATACATTTCTAAAATCAATCCCCAATCCTGTGATCGTGAAATACACTTTATGGTCAAAGGTTTTTCGGACACTGCATCCTCAGACTTATGCATGAGCCTTCCGTCCACTACACTTTTGCCACAATGTTGAAGGTACAGAACTGTATAGGTTGTCTTACAATTTTTAGCATTACAATTACAATAGCATAAGCATTACAATTTTCCTTCACGAAAATTAAATTGCTCAAACCTGTTCCAGCATAACTATGCCTTTATGCACAAAGCAAGCTCCATTAAGACATGGTTTGAAGGTTGGAGAGAAAGAACCTGTGTCCTGCACAGAGCTCTGACCTCAGCACCTTTGGGATGAAGTGGAACACCGACTGAGCCCCAGGTCTCCTCACCTAACATCAGTGCCTGAACTCACTAATGCTCATGAGGCTGAATAGACAACTCACCACAGACACACTCCAAAATCTAGCTGAACGCCTTCCCAGAAGAATCACGTTTATTTTAACAGCAAAGGGGGACTAAATCTGGAATGGGATGTTCAACGAGCACATACGAGTGTGATGGCCAGGTGTGCACAAACCTTCTGTTATATAATGTATATTCTAAAGAAGCATGGCTTAAGCCTTTTTGTCAGAAGTGACTGAAAACCATTTTGATTGACATGTCTGATACAGATTTGTTTTGTTAAAGTAGTACACCTTATGAATGTAGGTATCATAAATACATGCAAATCATGATGATTTTGGAACTTTATAAAAACGGCCAATGCGTGTTATTTTTCCTGTGTCAAGCATCTTTTGGGTCAGCTTTTTGTTTGATGCTGACATATTTATTGAAACAATACATGAATTAATTCATGCCATTTATATCAAGCAGGTCATACTAAGTTTTACATGAGTTCTGACTCACTTATTGGACCAGAAAATAAATGCTCCCAAGCTTGTCTGTCCCAAGTCTCTATCTAATTTCTCCCAGTTAATACTTAACAATACTTAAGCAATACTTTCATGATAATGAATTATTGAATGTATGAACCCTTAGCTCATCAGAAAATAATGAAGCATTATATAATCTTAATGCATTCCATTAATTAATGCCATGACCTGCAGTATTAATAAAGAATGTTTACATGATGGAGGGTGTTTGAAAACAATGTAGGCTAATGCAACTTATTGAGTACATTCAGGCAATTTGAAATCCTTTTGTATTGATGATTTTCATTTCTAAACCTTAACACTACATTCACACAAGCAAGTGACAAGTTGCTTGTGGGCATGCACTGTCCAGTGATCCCATGAGAAAGGGTAATAGTCCAAATATATAGCCTACATCCCAATAAATGATTTATACACACCACTTTTGTTTAAAAAGTATTTAAGTGTGGAAGTACCTGAATACAGTATATTACACAGGTATATACCAGAGGTACCAATAATCTTTAATGCATCCATCCCAGCTATAGTTTAATCAGAGGTCACGTGACAAGATAAGGTGAATCTAGGATTATAATGTATTTCTTCCATTTTGGTACATTATACAGTAAATGGCAATCAATTGCAGGTAGGAAATAAGTTATGAGTGGAGAATTGAAAGAAAAAATTAGGACATGTGCCATAGGATTGGTCTAAGGAGTCATTTGGGCTATGGATTTGTCTATTTACAAAATGAATGAATGTCAGTTGTCATGCTGTTGCTTTGTCGCTTGTTGCTGTTACAGAAATTGTAGCTCCAAGTCACTTAGTAAGTACATTTAGTGTATACTCACATACATGGTACATTTGTCATAAATTGTCCAACAAGTATAGACACAGTATAGGTTTACCTAATAAATTTCCCATAGTATTTATCTTGTTAAAAAAATCTTTAATGCACACAAAACAAGTAAATATTTTTTAAACCTGTTTATATGTCTTGCTAACTCTACCTTTTAGCAATCGTACATGAAATTCCATGAAAAAAACCCACCTCAGAAATACAAAGATTAATTAAAAAAAACAAAAAACAAAAAGGGTTATTAATTGATCGACAAATAATTTTGCAGCATAAGCAACAGCTATACTTTTAGGCAACCAAAAATAAATAGTCCCTTAACGTTCAGACCCTCGGTGACTATAGAAATGCATTTGTATCTTGCTCTAGGTCTGATTTCCCAAAAGTTGGATCAACTTTACTCTTTGGGAAAGAAAACCCAAAAGTGTTGCTCATAATCAGCTCTTGACCCAGTTCTCAAGTTACCTATGCTTGAATTTTCATTCTGTCATTACTGCCATACTTCAAGCCTGCAGTTGATGGCAGGACCCTGTTGATGGGGAGTCAGAGCAACACGCTGGGATTGTCTGTTTTGTGACGATCTTTGTGCTCACAACTTTTCTTGAGGCAGCAGATTCAGCACTTCAGTTTGCTAGTCTGTAAAGTCTCTCACCAAAATCCTATTAACAAAAAAATTCTGGTGCCTGTGTCTGATATTAAAGCTAGTTTCACCAGATATGTTCTCCTCACAGGCTGACAGTGTTATATCAGTTGGTCTTTACTCATTTAAGACAGCAAATAATATGTCTGTGATCATTTTCAACATTTAAGGTTTAGTAGTTTTTACTGGACATTATATCACTCCTTTCAAAGCCAACAGAAGTATAAATATATTCAAAATTCCAGGAGCATTTATTTAGTACCATTAGACTGATGATGTTACCAATAATGGGTATGTGTGTGCTTGTATGATTATCCTCTAACGGACAGATAGCCAAGTTTGGCTTGTAATAACTTTAATGTTTAGCTTTTATTTACATTTTGGAAGGCAAAATTCTAAAGGGTGTGTTTCAGTTTTGTTGTGTTTTCCCTAAGGCTTAACACACTGTCAGGATCTACCGGATTTTGACTGATCTTTTCTGAGAAGGCCATGCCAATTACAAGTATCCTGTAGAAGTTCAACGAGATGATAAGTCAAGCCAAACTGTCACAACACATTGTGACTGATGATATCTTCAGAGAGTCAGAAAGATGGCCAGCTTGAAGTGAGGCCATCAATGTGGTCCCTGGAAAATGTGACAGAAGAAAATTAGATGGATGACTCTTTACAATTGAAACATTAGTGTTTATAGTTTGTAGCAAACGTGCTGACCTTGTCTTTGTGTCTGCACTGGTGAGTTTGGTGCTCCACTGGATCAGTAGATATTTGCTGACCAAGGGGACAGACCAACTCCAGATCTATCGGTTGCTCCACCTGTGTTACGCGAGCTGGAGATTTCCATCTTTCTGGTCGCTTCTCTGGTTCCACTCTGTGTTTCTGTCTTTCTGTACGCACCAGGCTGATAACAGATGGCCTGAGGCTTTTCTCGTTCCTTTCTGCTGCTCTATTCAGTTCTGGTCTAGAACTTAACTCAGATCTAGAAACACAATCTGGGCTAAAACCAGAGTGTTTTTGGTGCATGTTGGAATCTCCTTGGGAATTCTCTTCCTTCTCTGAGGCCGAGCTTGGCTGTGTATCTTTCATGTGCTGCACGACTGCCGGTTCTGGAATTGGAACAGGGACTGTGCTCCTACTCCCCCTCATTTCCTTGCTTTGCTGTTCTGCTCTATTTTCCTGCACCTTTTCATTTTTCCTTCTATCTCCAAGCACATGAGAGGGACAATGCACCCCAACTGTGTCTGTCCATAACCCACCGGGGCTGGGCTTTATAAGCTTTGAGCTCCAGATCTCCAATGGAGGCACAGACAGCTGCTGGATGCAGTGGTAGAGTGACGGGTAGTCCACATATTTAAACTCGGGCACCTTGTCCTTTGTGCTGCTGGGGTGGTGTGCTGGCACCTTTCCGAGTGGGCATGAGGCTAACCAGCCCTCCAGTGGTGGTACAGATAGCTGCTTGATGCACTGGTGTAGTGAGGGGAAGTCAACATACTGGAAGCGAGGCACCTTGCAGGGAACATCTGAGTGCTCTTCCATCCTAACTCTTGTGATCACTGAGTTACCTGGTTCTCTTCTGACCTGTCTGACTTTGCTGTTATGCTCTGGTTGGATGTCTGAGGTGGAGAGTTTGGACTCGTCACCCCCTGCCTGAGGGAGATACCTCTGGTTGTCCATGTGTAGAACTGCAGGATGACAATTCAGTAGCAATAGGGAAAAAAGTACAATGGGTAAGAATAGGCAGGCAGCATGTAGTGGTTAGCACTGTCACCTCACAACAAGTTCTAAGTTCAATCCCCAAGTCAAACAGGCGCCTTACTGTGTTAAGGCTGCATGCTCTCCCTGTGCCTGAGTGCGTTACCTCTGGGTGCCATGGGTTTCCTCCTGCAGTCCAAAGACATTCAGGTTAGGTCAACTAGCCACTCTAAATTGCCCTTAGGTGTACACGTGAGTGTGAATAGCTGTCTGTCTCTCTGTGTTAGCCTTGCAATATTTGGCGACCTGTTCAGGGTGTAGCCCGCTTCTTGCCTGAAGTCAGTTGGGACTGGCTCCAGCTTTCCCCCATCACCCACAATGTATAAGCAGCATAAAATATGGATGAATGGATAAGAATTAGCAGAAGTATAAGAAATAGCTAGATACATTGAATTATATAGCTTATGATCAGCTTTATCGTGGGGGGGTCATGGTGGTTTAGGAGTCTATAAACGCTTGGCACAAACATTTATCCTTTGGAGCAATTTAGTGTAGCCAGTCTACTTACTGGGAGGAAACCAGAGAACCTGGAGGAAACTCCACACATGAGCACCATGGAACCAGGGAACCTGTACCTAAGAAGTGAGAACTTTACCCCTGTGCCACTGTCACACAGTGATTCTCTAGTATGTTAAATTTCCAGTCTTTCACTGAGTTCCATTCCTTTATCTAAAACGCCATGTTGTCTCGTCTCAGTAATAGTTTGAAATGTGAGCCCACACATTACTGTGAGACTCTTTCTCTGTTGGCATGGATTTATTGCAGCATGTCAGGACTACGCTATCACTTACAATGATCCGACTCCATGCTCCATTTAAGCCCAGACAGCTTGTATACAAAAGGCATTTATTCGACAAATCTGTGTGAATCAGTCTGCACACAATATGCAGGCGCCACAGCACCGAGGGCAAGCCAAAGAATAACTAAGTCTGAGGAAAGAAAAGGGGCATGCAAAAACTTGTGGGATCTGGTTTGAGTAGATGTGGGTGAGAAGTAGTATTGAATGGCAATGATGGCCCATTGCCCAAAACTTTAGAATATATTTAGTGTATTTACTGGTTGAGAGAGAGCGAGAGAGCGAGAGAGAGAGAGAATGTGTGTCATGAGTATAAATAGCTCTGCAGGTATGAACTGAAGAAGAAAAGTAGGTCAGCCTCAGAGTGATCGCCTTCGCCAGGGGGCCCAAAACAAAATATCTGTCTCATATACTTACCGCGATCTCCTGTTGTCAGCACTCTGGCAAGGGGAGTAGAGCCAAAAGCACTCGATACTCCTCCACAAAAGACTGGGTGCGACCTGATGCTGGTGACCTTCTTCTGGGGACAGAGTAAAGTGCTTCAGCTTACATGAATGCATTTGTTAATGCTAGCACTCCATTTATTTTATCAGTAACTTATTTATATTTTTGTCCAATTAATGCTACTTCCATAAAAGTAAATAGAACCCATCAGTACTCTAAGGCAATGTTGAATTCAGCAGCTAATTCCAGTTTGTGGGTTTGTATGAGCCTGAGATTTTATGTGTGCTGATTGTTGTGGATCTGTGATGCTGTTTGGGGCAAAATAACCAGGTCACCTAACATCTTTCACTAACATATTGTGAAGGCTGTGGTTTGCTGGAGGAAACAGTCTGCCATAAAATCACAAACCATGGTTTGTTGTTAGCAACATGTTAAATTAAGGTCATGTGCAAACGTTTTGTATCTTCCACATACAAACCCTCTCTGGAAATTACCCTGGCACTCTGAAAGAAAACCACACAAGAACTGGAGTTGTGCCAAGGTGAGAAGAGGGATCTCCTTGATCACACATGGGCTGGCACCCAGATGGCATGCTGCTGTGTTAAATAGTATGCCAGTAGAGCCATATACTATTTTAATATAGTGTAGTCTGCACAAAGCTGTAACACAAGAGCAGTAGGTAATTTTTCCTTGTTGTGATCATTGAGCTGCCTATTAAAAATGACAGTTTGAAGAAGAACAGGTTACTTTTTTCCCGATAAAATACCTCAGAAAGTAGTCCTACATTCATCCATTTAAATAAACAAGTAAACATTCTACAGGCAGCATGGTGGTTCAGTGGGGAGCATCACTGCCCCCAACTCCAGAGTCTCTGCTTTAGACCTTAGCTGGAGTTACTGTTTCTGTGCATGTTCTTCTGTGTTTGTGTTGGTTTCCTTACAAAAAATTTTTTTTTAAATGCTTTTTGGTGGATTGGCTATACTAAACTGCCCCAGGTCTCCTGTGATGGACTGCTCTGGCTGCACTGTGATCCTAACCTGGATAATATGGTGACTGAATATGAATGAATAAATGTTCTACATTATATTTATCATATAATTGTGAAAATAGGATTACGGATTAAATTAATTGGCTTCCCCGAAAGAAATGTTGTTACCCAGTGCATTATATGTGTTTCAAAGTTTTTGGGAAGTAATTTTCATTCACTAAAAGGGCTTGACAGTTTGAAATGTTTGACGAATGTACAGTACATTGTGTGTTAGACATGTATACAACTACAGGCTATATACGTAGTACTAATGTATAATTACTACAGTGCACAAGCTAAGCATTCTGGTTGTGTGTGTGTGTGTGTGTGTGTGTGTGTGTGTGTGTGTGTGTGTGTGGAATTGGGTCACGCACGCTGGCCTACATTTCGAGGGTTTGTTGTCTTCTTTTATTTCCCCTCCATGCGTTTATATTCGGGCTGACCCCGCCCTCTGCCAGTAACCAAGCAACCATTTTTCTGTTGTTGTTTTTGTTGTATTTATTTTACAGGGTTTTCACATTGGAGCGTGTGCTTATTACTGTCTATACTCATTATTGATTACTCATAGAAGCTTAAACTTAATCTCGCCAGAGCATAATAAGTAATAAAATGATTTCTCCGTCCAAAGTGTTCGGTAGGAATCATACCCGATCTGGCAACCGCTGGCACGCGCGCTATCACTTTTTTATCATTTTAATCAGTATCATAAACCTTGAACAGGAAATGACCTCAAAACAGGCGTCGTGACATTTGCAAATTGACGTGTATTGAATCAATTACATGTTTAAAACAGCAGGCAAAGTTTATATTACTTTGTTAAAACATAATTTACAGATCTGCAAATATTGCTGCTACTACTATGAAGAAGAAGAAGAAGAGGAAGAAGAAGAAGAGGAAGAAGAAGATTATACGTGCTGCATGACTTTTTTTTTCTTTTTTAAGTTTCCCAAGTTTTACCTTGTCTTATCCTGATCCGTATAAACCCGTGGAGCGCGTGATGAGTGAGTCCTCCGTTATGTTTTGCATTGTCTTCTAAAAAAAAAGTCACTTCTACATCTGGTGCATGCCTAACACCATCTCGTTCCCTTACTAATTAAAAAAAAAAACAATAAAGTAATTATTTTCGCCTGATTTCTTTTTCCTTAAAGAACACCAATAGCTATGATTATTGTTTATCCAGTCTCTAATAGGCTACCAGACTGTCTTTTCTCACAGATCAGTTGCTTCATGTGTTGGACGCGATTTCGCATTCTGAAGCAGCCCAATCATAGTTTAGTCCTGTTTTCACGCCACACCCTTAGAATCTGCCTTTGTCCAATAAGAAGGCTCATTTCGAGTAATGGGCGGGGCTTCGGTGTCCTAGTTCTAGGCAAATGACCGCGTGCCGAGGTGGGAACGTCATCACGGTTGTCGGAAACACAGTCCCATTGAGATGAATGAAGAGATGCAAATACTTTACAGTTTACTTTCATTTATTTTATTTATTTTTTTTTAATTTAATTTTTAAATACTTGTATCCTTGTTTATTGTGGTTGTCTCGACCAATCATTTCACTAAAAGTCGTCATGGATGATACTGTGAGCCTGTTTGCTTTTTGGGTGCAGGGGTTTATGAGAAGTGTAGCTTTTCTTTTGATACTGCACTACAATAAGTAAAAGAAGCTATAGAAGTTATAATTTTTTAAATTATAGACATATTGTATCAATTATAAGCCCTGTTTAGACCTTTTATAGGGCCAACAAAAATGTTTATTATTGATGCTAGGGTTAGTAATACAGCCTGGGGTTATTTGTAACCATGAAATCAATTTTAACTACTGAGGTTTAACTACTGGTAAGTATTTACAAATAATCAATGAATTGATGGGGCGTCTGTCTTACCCTGATGAATATTATTAAGTTAGTTATACCAATAGTATTAAAGAAGTAAACATTAAATAAACACACACTATTAGCAATAAGCATGTTTATCAACATTAAACAGGGCAGCACGGTGGCTCAGCACTGGCTCCTCACAGGGATTCAATCATGCTAGTCAAATGGGCCTTTTTGTGTAGCATTTGCATGTTCTTTCTGTGCCTGTGCTAGTTTCCTCCAGGCATTCCAGTTTCCTCCCACAATCCAGAGACTTGCAGATTAGGTCAACTGGTTACTCTAACTTTCCAAAAGGTGTGAGTGTGAATGGTTGTTTTTCTCTGTATTAGCCCTGAAGTCAGCTGGGATTGGCTCTAGCTTCCTCGTGACGCTTATCAGAATCAGAATCAGCCTTATTAGCCAAGTATATGTACACAAACAAGGAATTGGACTCCAGTTTTACCTTGCTCTCTGTGTGCTTCAAAAGGATATATGTATGTATACAGCTATTACAAAGAAACCTAAGTGCATGTACAAGAAAGAAATGTATATCTGTATGTACACATCTACATGTGTGTAGGAAAGGTGCAAAAAGACCGTAGTGCAATTGTGCAGCGTGCAAGATGATGGATTAACTATAGAATATAGAATAAATATGGAATGGGTAAGGGTCCAGTTTGGTACAGTGGATGATTGTTGTTGACCGGTTTATTGCACAAGTATTGTCTCTGATGCTGTGTGATTGTTTTAAGTGCTCATGATAGTGATGGCCTGTGGAAAGAAACTGTTCATGTGTCTTGTTGTTTTGGTGTACAGTGCTCTGTAACGCTTACCAGAGGGACGGAGTTGGAAAAGGTTGTGTCCAGGGTGTGATGGATCTGCAGTGATGTTTCCTGCCCGTTTCCTGACTCTAGATATGTATAAGTCCTGAATGGAGGGCAGGTCTATTATTGGATAAGTGGTATAAATGATGGATAGATGGAAATCCAGAATATATAGAAACACTTCCTTTCACATATTACCCAATTCAAACCCTGAATTATCCTATGAAATATATTAAATACAGTTAAATTGGTAATAAAGGTGGAGTGTGTGAGTGTGTGAGTGTGTGTGTGTGCACGTGCATGGGAGTAGGGGGTTGAGAAAAAAGCATTTTTTCCCTGCTAAAACCAATTTTATTTACAGAACCATGTTTCAGAATTACAGTATGGCAGTACCTGCACTCTACATTACAATAACCTTTAGTAGAAAGCATGGTATATATCAGAACCTGAAGTAAGAGTAAAGTTCAGTGCACAGAGACATGGCAGGTGATACTAGAGTCCAGTAGAACTGCGGCTGAAGTGATAACATGGTCCAAGTACACTTTGCAAAGTTTCCACAGCTCCATATATCAGCTCGCATTTTGTGCCTCATTCTGGAGTGGATGTACAGTACATTCAGCCTTTATCACGATAAGAAAATGGGATCACACGTCACAATTCATGTGCACATTGTTGGGTGATAAACATGTTAGTAAGTGTGCGTGATAACAGGATTTTTTGTCAGGCTGAACAACTTGATCATCTTAGATTTGGGCAATGAAAGAAGTGGAAAAGCTATCTGTATTGATTTTGCACAGCAATCTATAAATGTAAAGCATCTGAACAAGTTGAGAGAATTTTGTCCTGTTCTCTCAGCTGCTTGACAATATTTGCTATCCAAATGTGCAATCTTGGCCAGCCATAACTCTGGATATGCGTCATTACACAGGACTTACAGGAATTCTCTCCAACATGAACAAAGTGTTCCCTTTTGCTTCACCTTAACCCTTACTCTAACTTGTAAGATTCTATTCAAATCATTTAAATAATCCTTTAAAAAACCTATAGTTTGCTGAGCAGGATAATGTGGTTCAGATGAATGAATGAATGCATTATTTGCATTAAATCCTTCATGAATTATATATAATCCAACAGATGCTTTACAAAAAGCATTTAGTTTTTTTAGTTTTTCCTCTTTTTTTATTTCTTTGGTATTTTTCTACAAAACAAAATGTAATAAGATCCACAAGTTGTATTTTTTCAGGCTTCCATTGTCCTCTTGTGAAGTGAATCTTTAATTGAAATTTGATTTAAAAACTGACTGCAAAGCTACACTGTTTTGGGTTTTTTTTACATGCAATTGGACAGGTATTAGTCAGGCTATTGGCTATGTTCTGGTTTAATATGTAGCAGAATTTGCAGTGGTTCATACTGAGCGGCTGAGGCAGTTTGACATCCTTGAAATAATTCCAGCTCCAAATGTGTGTTTTGGGAGCATCAGAGAGTAGTAAGGGTATGAGTAAATAATCCCCAGGCCAGCTTCTTTCGCTCCACCTCATGCTGAACTATGCCAGACTCTGTTGCTGTATGCCAGATGTCCAGTCACAGCTGGTGGAGGAAGATCAGCAGCACTGCCTGCATGTCAACAAAAGAACAAGAGGTCAAATTTAAGTATGCAGATGAGCCTTTGTGTACTGATTTTAGTGGTTTAGAAATTATCTGCAATTATATGTCTTTTTTTTATATGAGTGATGGATATTTTGTCTCTTTTCATAGAGCCAGAATAAAGGGAAGCTTTCCATCAGAACCAGACAAAATTGTTAGTCTTTGCCTCTAGATCATTTCAAATTTTCAAATTTGAAATTTAAATTTAAATTTTTGAAATTTCTTTGTGGTTCTTAAAAAAAAAGCATAATATTCTGCAATGCATTTGTTAAGATCTATTTAAATAAATAAATAAATAAATAAAACAGCAAGGGGCTCCATATATTTGCATTGACTAAACTACACCAATCAGTCCTGCATGAATATTATTGTATATTGTAATAAGGCACATTGTGAGAGAAGACAGTTTTCAATGACAACATCACAGCATCATTTGTCTTCTCCTCATTTCCTATAAATTATATTATATTATATTATATTATATTATATTATAACTTAATCATATTTAAGCAACCTATTTTCAGAAATTCAGGAAATTTGTGTCATGCAATTTTATTTTAAACTTTAACACATTTTTGTGTCCCCAGTAGAGGTCAGTACTGCAATGCACCAGCAGCTCTTGTGTGAGCCTTCTGTAAACCGACAGGGGGCACTGCACAACATCACTTCAAAGACTACTTGCTGGAAGACTACTATGTACTGTTTACGTCTAAATAACTCATTCCATTCATTATCTATAATGCTTATCCATTAAGGGTTGCAGGGAACCTGGAGCCAATTCCATCTGACTTTGGACAAAAGGCAGGGTACACCTTGGGCAGGTCACCAATCCATCTCAGGGCTAACACAGACGAATAATCATTATACTCACCTTGACACCTGTGGGCAATTTAGAGGAGCCACTCGACCTAATCCACATGTCTTTGGTAGGAAACTAGAGTACCCATTCAGGCACAGAGAGAACCCCAGTTGGCAGGCAGGTTCAAACCCAGAACCTTCTTGCTGCGAAGCAACAATGCTAACCACTGCACCACTGTGCCAGCCTTATAAATGTCATGTTAAAGATTTTTACCATAGATGAAACAACAGTAATTTTTTCTCCAATATTAATCATGGTTGCCTCAGTTTCTCTAATTAACATGAAATCTTTTTTTTTTTTTTGTTCAGGATTAGAATAAGATTAGGATTAGATTAGGAGCAGACTCAGAATGAAAATTAGAATCAAAATCAGAATTATAGGAAGAGAAACTTTTATTATTCAGGCGTAGGTGTTGCCCTAAGAACACAATGATGAAATAATGCCAAATAAATAAATAAATAAATAAATAAATAAATACATAAAATTGACTTTTTTAATGTAAACATAAAAAGGTACTTATTTGTTAATAATGTTAATGTTCTCTTATTGCTTATTTACACTTCTTCCGTGGTTTTAGAAAAGTTTTTTATTATTATTATTATTACCAAAGAAATTTATTTACTTGCATATACAGTGTTGCTTGACAGTTTGTGAATACTTTAGAATTTTCTATATTTCTGCATAAGTATGACCTAAAATTATCAGATTTTAAGTCCTGAAGTCCTAAAAGTAGATAAAGAGAGCCCAGTTAAACAAATGAGACAAAACTTCTATACTTGTTCATTTATTTATTTATTTATTTAAGAACATTTTCCAATATTACATATCTGTGAGTGGACGAATAGCTTCAATTCATTGAATTCATTGGTATATTGAGGCGGCATGGTGGTGCGGTGGTTAGCACTGTCGCCTCACAGAAAGAAGGTCCTGGGTTCGATCTCCGGGTCACCCAGGGTGCCTTTCTGTGTGGCGTTTGCATGTTCTTCCTGTGCATGTGGGTTTCCTCCGGGTGCTCCG
>JAQMYM010000017.1:13063177-13085432 GCA_030014255.1 Parauchenoglanis ngamensis | reverse complement strand
CCAACATTGCAATTCTGTGTATATTTGCTCATGTTCACACGCATGGGTCTTTGTGTCATGGATGTGATGAAGCATAATTACTGTCACCAACCTTTTTTTCAATAACAACATTTCTTAAAGTGTTCTTTTCTTTTATACCACAGAAATTAGCAAAGTATTACCATTGTCTTATTAATTAAAGAATGGCATACATTCTTTCCTTAATAGTCTCTGCTTATGTTTGTTTGTCTGTACCTGTTTGAAGATCTCCTCAAACGAGGGTCTCAACTCTGGCACTTCGCTCCAGGCCTGCTTCATGATCTGAATGACCTCCAGTGGAGCCTCATCCATCGATATAGAGGGTCGGCAGAGAGGAGGAGGATTGCATACCTTATCTATGATCTCTGCACACACAACAACCATACTCGCATTTTATTGCATCTTCTAGTGATTCATGCACACAAAATGTTTCCTCACATATTCATTCTCCCTTCAGTGTTAATTGTTAAACCACTATACAAATAAAGTTCAAGTGAATGTATATGTGTGTGAGACCTTTTGCAGGCATGTCGAGCATGCAGAAGGGAGCAGAGCGCGAGATGACCTCCTGCATGATGATGGCAAAGCTGTAGACATCGCCCTTGTATGTGCCCTTGTTCATCAGCTTCATGCTCCTCAAGAGTTCTGGGGCCGTCCACAACTGATCTGCAGATAAAGAAAGATGAAATGCTTCACCAGACTTGTAATACATACACAGTCACATTCTGCAAAGTCAGTCTGCTGGTTTATTCCATCACATTTAAACAAGCATGCTCAAGTATCATCTTTGTTCCACCAACAATGAAGCAACAAGTGTTTAATCTATCTCCTATATCTATTTCCTTGATCATCATGTTGAGAAAGTTTGGGTGGAGGCTATGCTTATCATCAATATGGACCTCAAGTCACATCTCATAATAAAAATATGCAAACTTGTAGTTTACACAAGTTTAGTCAAGATAAAGATCCACACAGCCTGCGGCCAACATCTTTTGGTTATGTATCCACACATCCTATTCTTACCCTCTGGCTTGCTGTAATCCTGGGAGATGTTTAGGGAGCTCATGATTTTGTTCAAACCATAATCTGTCACCTTTAGAACAAACCGGCCATCAACCACACAGTTTCGAGACTTCAGACGCCCATGAATGATACCCCGATTATGCAGATACTTCATTCCCTGAAAGACAATGAGGGATAACCAACCAAGGACAGAAGAAAAACAAAGATAAGTGTCAAAAAAGAGGACAAGAGAAGTTTTTATTCGTGCGGAACAGCGTCCACGGACCTGATGTCTCTGACTGATGAATTGACTCCCTATCTTTGAAGAGTCAATTCATTGCACATTTCCTGGAGTAAAGACAGTGCCAATGTAGGAATTTCATTTTAATTAAACGACACTGAAAAAACTACCAGGGTCTACGAGAAAAGAAAAAAGGAAGAATAAGGGGAAAAACCAGCTCATACATACGAGTCGTTCTCCTAAAACCGCCTGCTCAAAGAGACGACTCACACATCACTACACAGCGACTGAGGTAGCGACCGAATTGCGGACTAAGTGAACATTATCAATAATATTACTTAGAAAATATAGAATATAAAACACAAAGGCGTACCCCGTGTATGAATATTAAGATTATAGACTTATAATTAACAGTCAGGGTCTTTGATGGGGACATGATGTGATAAATACGAAAAGTTAAGTACTACAGAAGATACATTGCTATGTGCTAACGTTTGGCAAGTCTTGCTAATAATCATGGTCAAAGGCGGAAGACAGAAATTTACCTTTGTAGGTGAGATATGTATTTGTTAAATAAAATACCTGTAGTGTGAGAATTTTAGAAAATTACTTTTAAACCATTTAGAAGGCCTGACTATAGTATTTTTTTAAGACTGTGTTTTATTTGCTAATAGAATGTCATTTTAAAGAATAAAACCAAGAGAGAAAGATCAAGCACCTTTTATAAACACCAAATGCTAGTGACATTTTATATATCAGGTAACATAATTTATCTGTATCTCCCTTTCTCTCTCTCTCTTACCCTGATCAGGTCCATAAGCAGGGAGGATTTGAACATCCAGTCAAGACGCATTTCTTCGTTGTTCAGTAGGTCTTCAAGGCTGCCTCTTGTGCAGTGTTCAGTCACAATGCCAAAAATCCCTGTGTCCAGGAACAGGCCCAGGAGCAGGTTTAGATTCTCCTGACGCATATCCCTCAGCTGCGGATGCAGAGAGAGACATGTAAGCTTTCTACTCACACTGTCTGTCATTTATCATGCATTCTCTCACGACTTGCTTATGCCATCCATTCTGCTTCCCTTTCACTTTTGTGTCTCACTGTTGTCAGGTCACTGATTCATTCATTTCATTTTGCTCTCTCTTTCTTTATCTCGTACCTTAATGAAGATGGCTTGCGTGTTGTCACTGATCTCTGTGACTGTGTCTCCATTTTGGAATTTCTTCAACCATACCCAGTCCCCCTGCCAACACACATTTTGACAGCACACAAACTTAATAAAAATAAAAGACCATAAACATCATACATGTTATTAAAATATACCTTGAATGTTTTTATGAGTACATTTTCTCAGAACTACAATTCCATATGTTCGCACACCTCAAACACAGCCACATTGGAGATTTCGGGGGTGGACGTGAAGTAGCTTCGTCCTGAGGAGTGACGAGGGGTTTTCTCATCTAACTGACTATTCGTCATACTTTCTTCATTTAGTTTCTATAGATACATAGAAAGACGTTCATCGCAGACCTGTACCATTTGACTGACAATCAAGTCAAGTTTATCATTTGCACAGTGTCAAGTTTAAAATTATTTAGCATTATTTGCAATTTTATCATTTGCTCAGTTGTGTGTTGATATGTACATTGAAATGCTGTGGTATGAGTAGAATTAGCTGCTCATGGAACAGAATATGATACATGCAAATAGTCAAGGTGCATAGGCAAGTAAGTAAAATAATAAAGTACAAAGATAGATATAAAACTGATCTTTTTGCACACGAAAGAGTTCAAACATGGCCAAAAAGAGGATGAAATGACTATAAACGCAGGACAGACCTATATGTGAAATACAGAAAGGAAAAAGAAAAAGAGCAGACTAAGAGTCACTATGTTTTGGATTTACTAACCCTCTTGCTCAGTTGTGTGTTGATAAAAACCAGGTCATCAAGTGTGAGCACTATCTTAGAGGGGGTTGAAATACCACCCCCTCCAAACCTTCCCAACATACCCAATTGTCCTGTCATCCTACATACACAGAAAAACACAAAATATATCATAATTAAGAAATGTATAAACAGAATTCAGACAAAAATATGAATTCTGCACGTGTCAGTGGCAGAATCCAAATAGAAATGGACTAGTAACCATGAAAATAGACTCGTACTTCATGTGGTAGAGGAAAACACTTGCAGCAATTAAAGCACAGAAAACAAGGCAAAGGAAAAAGAAGGTCATTCCATCCAGTCCTGCCCAGAAAGAAAGAAACGAGGAAGTGAAGCTTGGAAAATACAGCAACAAATGAATATAATCAAACGATATTACTAGAATAACAGTACAAATAAGAATAAGATAATGAAAGTAATAAATCAGATACTAATTTTTGTTGCAACCTTAAAAGGTGTTCAGTCCTTGTTTTAATGTTGACTAAGTCTTTCATTTATGTTGCACCTATTCTCAATATGAAAATAAGGAATAGGCCATCGTGGCCTGTTTTACCACCACTGCAGGCAACGTAGCTGCTGAACCAGCAGTTGGGGTCAGTGCTGGGGGAGGCACCTGCAAAGTGGATGGACTTCCCCATGTACTTGATTGCACCAAATGTCCCATAAGTGTGTGGCGCCTCAAGGACGTGTGTCCGCTGGAGGGTGACACCAGTGCCATCTGTGTCCAGCACCACATAGCGTGCTTGCATGCCCTCACCACTGATGCCTGCTGAAATGGGTTGATTGAAGCCACTGAACTCGAAGCCTCCCTTGTTCTGAGCCAGAGCTTCACCTGTCACCCGTCGGCCACCTCCAGCCAACCTACTGTTTTCTGTCATCATGGCTGTGTAGTACAGCATGTTGTAGATGGTGCCAAAGAATGGAGAGACCTTAAGAGGAAAAGGAGACTCTCAATACGGCTAAAGCCGTTATGTTTATTTTAAAACATATTAATTATTACAGTTAGTACGATTAAACATTTCTGAGTATCTTGGAAGCGTTGGTAAAAGTGTAAATGAGCCCTTTTTTTCAATGGATTTAGCTTTACTTGACTAGGTTCCATGTGGCACCACAAAGGGGTTTTCATTCTTTCTGAGTGAACCCTTAAAGGTTCTATCTTGAACATGAACCTGTCCAACATACCTCCAGTATAAGCTGGTATATATGATCCCATACTAGGTTTGATACATCTCTGTATTCTAGTGTACGCTTGCTCTGCTACATCTTATATTTATGTTTTAATTTCAAGCTTCAAGAGTGAAGTCATACTGTAACCCCACCCCCAAATCTCACTTGTTCAGGGTTAGCACTGCTGTGGATCTCGTAGCTATCCTGGGCTTCTTTGAAGGCTTCATAGAAGTTCTGATCTCCTTGGTCCATGGTGATGGTGAGGACTCCATCGTATGCCCGCCGCAGTTGGGTGTCATTGCCCAGTACTGAGAAGGTCACATTTTTATATGGCAGCGCATAGAGTAGGGTGTCATATGGGATAAAGATGTAACCACGATCTATCATGCGCATATGCATTGCCATGGTCAGTAACTTGTATTGAGCCTCTCCACCCATAAGAACAGAGTGCATGCACATGATGACCACTGCAGAGAGAGACAGATAGATACACACGCAGGTAATGATGACCCAAGTGAGTCAGCACAATGTTTTGTTATGTGTTGTTTAAGACAATCAAGATACTCTTTGGGGAAATAGAACTAATCCAACTGGAGAAGGAACTTATGATAATTATGATACTTCAAGAAACCGGAGACCTAATTTTCCTGTGCCAATACAGATTGAGTAGAGTTATACTGGGTTGCAGTGCCAAATCAAACAGATTTATAGTTGTTAAAGTAGATAATGGTCCCAGGATAATCATCGATGTATATCAATATAAATACAAATGTTTCGAGTCTCTATTAAGCACACACCTCTCACACGATCTGCCTCTCGGATTTTCTCCAAGGCTTGCCGGGGCCCATCTTCATCCATCTCCATGGTAACCACAGTGCTGATGGGTAGGCCTAGGGTACGCAGTGAGGCAGCAAGTTCCTGTCCAGTTGCCTCCCATATGTCATTTTCGTCTGAGACAATTGCTACATGTGCCCAGTGAAAGAAGCGCAGAACAGCAAACAGCACCCGGGACGAGAGCGGCAGAGGCCGCAGGAATGTCGGGTGTGTCCCATCATCCATGTTGGCTTTCAGGCATGCCCAGGACAGGATGCCTGCATTCCAGTTCTTGGCCAGAAGAGCAGCAGAGGTGCAGTATCCTGGGTTTGCTGGCCCAAGGAAAACAGAGCCATACCCTTCCAACTCAATGAAGTGGGCCAAAGCCCTGGAAGTCTGGCAGTCCTCATTGATCAAGGTGTAATCATACCAGTATCCTTTACTGAGGTAGGGGTCTTTGTTGATGCGGGCCATAGCCAATCGGGCAGCCAGGTCAGGCAGGGCTTTGGAGTACATGGGGTCACATGTCCAGGGTCCCACCAGTGCAATCTTGAAAGTGGCACCCCAAGCCTCACAGGGCAAATAACAGACTATGAGCAGGAGAAACCAATTCCCCCTCCACCAATGCCTATGCAGTAAACAGTTTGAAGATGTGGGTGCATGTGTCCTAGTGTTTGGGTCCTCTGTGTCATGTTGAGTTGTTCCTTTCTGTTCTTTCTTGCATTCTGTGAAAGGTTCTGCATGCCATCGTGGATGGTGCGACTGCCAGAGGAAGTTAGAGTCTCTGTGGGCAGTCATTTTGTTTCTCCTGGGTTGAGTTAGGGATATCAGAGAAGTGTTGTTAGAGGACTAAGTGTATGTTAGGACACGTAGATAAAATGTAAACATTTACATTACAATGCCACTTCCAAAATTCACTTTGAAAAATTCATAGTCTTACATAGCTTGCATGGTTGCAAATTTCTAACCTTGTCATCATCTTATCCACCTAATCAACCTGGTGCCATCTGTTGGAGTGCTGAAGATAGCAACATGTTAGTGAGTGCACAGTGCCTCTGCAGCAGGTTATGTGCTTATTTACCCCTGTGTGTCTGGCAAGCTAATTAGTAGAACTGGGCATTATTAGCCCTGGGCACTACATGGGCCAAGGAACGTGAAGACTAAAATCCTTTATCCCTTTATTCTGATGAACTGACTTTTTCTGGTTCTTCCTTTTTATGGGGTATTCCCCCCATATTATGTTTATAGATAAACACATTCACTCATTTACATGCCCTCATCCTACTCTTTAGCATGTTCTTAAATAATGATGTTTACCTCCTAAATTTTACTTGACTTCCTGTCAGATATATCACAGAAATGTAGCTCCATGCAAAACTTTGGGGAGTTTAATTAGGTGAATATGTGAACACTTAGCTACAGCCATGTTATTAACCTTCAACATACCTGCCTGAGTACCTGGTGTTGTGCTCATGAATAGAATCACTGGCTTAGCACATTTATTCAAATTGATGAAAGTACAAAATGTACTAAGACTTCACTGTGTGATGAACATTGCTATTTTATGGAACTACTAGTTTTTTAATGTAAGCTATGAGAACCATGGACACAGTCATTCATAATCCTATGACGCCTACGCAGAAGCCTATTAAATATATATATATATATAATTATTATTTTCCACTTTACTAATATACATTATAATCTTATACAGATAATACAATGGAAATTAAGTTTGACTTTAAAAACTTGCTAGGAAACACTCTCTAAATATTTCCATCTGAGATTACATCTAACCTTTGTTAACACAAGTAATTACGTAGTATCGAAAACACCTCAAGTTTATTAGTTGAAAACATCAAACCACAAGACCAGTCATTTTGGTGGCGATATTAACTCAGGATTATTACAAGAGCATTTTAATATAATATTGATGTGAAATGTTCCACCCAATTAACTGACAATGGTAGTAAAGACCTATACAAAATAAACTTAAGGCAATGATTTCAGAGCAGTAAAGAACAATCATAATAACCTGGATTGATGTGCCTAAAAAAAGGCCTTCTGGAATGAACCTTCCATTAGAAACCTGGAGTCGGTGGAAAGCCAGAGTTTTAGTAGCACTATGCTCTTTAAGTAAAAAATAAAAGTGTGTCACACACAAAAAAAGAAAATATAAAAATGAACATAAAAATATATTAATACAAACAAGGTTAGAAAAAAAATATTTCCAAAAAATTTTGTATTCCTTAAAATCAGAAATCCCTTTAATTGGTTCCCATAATTACAGAATTATGGTTCCTTGAAGTTAGAGGCTCCGTGTTGGACTAGGTCTTTCCCCAAACCGAGGTGCCTTTTGGGGGAGAGTAGATAGAGCAATTGCTTCTCTGAGCTCTGGCTCTTACTTGGAATAGACAGATTTAGCAAAGGAAGTGAGAGAGGACAAGTGGAGGACAAAGGAGGGGTGGATGAAAGCCGAGTCCAAGTGGTGACTTTTTGACCTTCTTTAGTGGTTAATCCACACAGCTTTTTTCATAGAGTGTGTATGTGAGTGAATAGTATGTCTGTGTCTGTATGTATATAAGTACGCTTTGGGAATATTTCATAAGACCTTCTCAAAGGGGCAATTTAATTTAATGTCCAACTTTTTGAGAGTTTGTTTTTTTAGGCGGCAATTTTTTAATTGTTCTAAGTTTGTTGAGTCTGAACCTTGAAAATAACAAAAATATTGAAATTTAAATAAACAATGAGATGTGGCTGCCTTGTACCAATCGGTTTTAGTGGGGCGGAGCTTAATTTGTTCAAACAGATGTAACTCATACAAAGCTTGGACTGCATTCATCAGTATAGGGCAGAATTTCATTTATAGTTGTACATGTATAAATAACAAACCATAATGTTTCAAGTGTATCTCCAGTTTGCTAGAAAGGGATTTGAAAATGTTCTTATATATCCAATGAACATCATGTTTGGGAGCTCTTGTAGACGCCCACTACAAAATACCACCAATGCAAGTGTAAACTCCTCCTTACCTGTCAGCTCCTCTTCGGGAGATAGCCATGTGTTAGAGTCCTCTGTCCCAGTCATTAGCAGCTATGTAGGCCCAACAGATAAATCAGCTTTATTCACTCTCTAAGCTGGTGGGCCTATTCTCTCTCTAATATGCCACTTGCTGTGAAAACACAATTTTCTACAAGCTTAGCTGCCTTACACCATGCACATGAAGGTCCTCATCTAGCGGTATAAAACAGAACCTTTTCTCTTCGTCTCAGATCAGGATTCAGGATTCCAAACATAACTTTTTATGAAATTATTTTCTACAATGACAGAATTGCATATTTTTAGGTTTTTGACATGGAGTCTTCTTTATAAGCACCCATATATCAGGACAAATAAGTTAAACATTTATTCAGCCAGAGATAAGTGGCTTCACTGAACTGAAGTACTTTTCAGAAATGTTTCTCATAATGATCAGCTCTGAATATCTCACGGGAGAAAGGACTCCCACAGGGAGTTTAGGGATATTTTATTTGAATGAATGTTTTGCAGTGTTGTTCTAATGTACTTTATCTAGCATCCAGACGCATCTATGAAAGTCGATGAATCTTCATGTCTCAGAAAAGGATTAAGTTTTTGATTTGGCCTGGTATAAATATATGATTTCGGATAATTCTATAAAGCATATCCATTTTCATTTGATCCAATTAATAATTCCTTTATTTCTGTTTAGTGGTTTATTCCCTATGCAGAGCCATCTGTCTATACTACCTTATTGGTTTGGCTTCTGTTAGTCCCATTCTTCTTCTTACATCATTTTCCCATTTCAATGTGAGGGTCAGTGTGGATAGGTGGCAGCTGCCAACAGTGGCAGGTTGGCAGTGCTGGGGCTTGACACTCCCCAGATGAGACATGGGGCGCAGGTAATGTAGGTATGAAGAACATGATGGTAGAGAGTCAAGAATGGTTTTTGATGCTAAATCAGACATTATATAAAACTCTGGAAATGCATGTATTCTCTTTATCTTGTTTCTTTCTTACTGACCCTTGATCTTGTGTGTGAGTGTCCCACTGTCTCAGCACTGATATGGTCCAGTTGGTCTAATAAGATTAGACAGCTTGGGATGTGCTATACTAATCTTCAACCTGCAAGCCTCTTACAAGCCATCAGTAGAAAGAAAGAGAGAAGGAAAGACAAAAACAATTACTTTAACTCTGAATACAGATATGCAGTAAAAAGAGAGAGAGAGAGAGAAGTGAAGATATTTCTTATACATTTATTTTTACAAAAAAATGGCAAATATATCTGCCAATGTAATATGATTGTTTCAAGCATAGAATTAGCAAAATATTTTTAATGTTTTGATATTTGTTTTATTAAATGTTTGTTTTATTATATACAAAATATTACATACAAAATATATAAAATAGTATATACAAAATATTAATAGAAACATTTGATAAGTTCACTTATGTATATGCGTGCTGTTTTCACTTGGTAAAATGAAATTTTTGAAGTGCATTTTATGCAATTTATATTTATATTCAATGTAAATGATATTGTACAGTAATTCGTTGACAGCAATTAGCAAGTTGCTGTAGTCCATTCCACAGTATGCTTACTGAAAATTTAATCACAGTACCTACAGTAATAATCACAGTACTGTAACTGTTGTTATAGTAATAGGGTGCCATATTTATTTTAATCACAGCATATATTAAACTCCTGTAACGGGCATTACGGCATTCATTTTAATACTGTAAATTAATAATGCTTAAATAATTACATACTGTAAAATGAAGACACTGTCACAAAAATTTAATTTATTTTATTGACAGGTAAACGTTTTCCTGGAAAAAGGTGTATTTATGACTCAAAGTTAAAAAATGTAACCATGATAAAATCTTGATAAAAAAAACAAAAAAACATGATAAAAAAAAACACACTTTAACTTTTAAATTCTCTTTAATGTGTAGGTTAATAAGTTTCCTTGCATTCAACATTTTATAGATTTTTTCCAAACATTTACCTTTGCACAAAGAAATAATATTTGATTACATATTACCTATCAATGAAAGATTAAATTTAACATTATGTAATTATATTTTAATTAAAAACAGTGAAATTATTTTCATATCAAAAGAAGCACAGTATGACTTAAACTGTATTTTAAAGATTTCCAATGAAATTTTACTTATTTGTATGGTAGATATTTTGATTTTGACTCCTACAGAATGATTATGGAAGTGCCATCAGACTCTGGCTGTTTTCCACAATAGTACATTGTTCTATTTGATTCAACCTGTACATTTCAATTGTGAAATCAGCCAGAATCAAACCAATACGAAAGCATCCTTGGCGAAGACAGCGGAAACAGAATGTTGTTAAGCAATTAGGGCACTTAATGTTGGGGCAGCCTCGTCCGTTGTGTGTGAGCAGGGCATTGCACTTAGGACAGGCCCGGAAATAGGGGCATCCCATTGCTGAACTGTTGGGATCACTGATCCGTTTGTCAGCAAGCAGAGCAGCCCTGAGGGCGCACTTTGGCTGTGTGCAGGTGCTGTTTGTTGAAGTTTTGCTTGGCCACTCTCTCTGACAATCCCAGCAGAAGTTAAACACACGACGTTTTGCTTTGGAACACAATGGGCACGTAACACACTGCCCTTCCGATTTTGGGTCAAGTTTCTGATGGCAACCTGGACACTGGAAGCAAGAGATGTAAGCGCAAAATATAAGTCGAAGTGAGACAAAGGCTTTCTAATATTTGGACTGCGTTGACTTAGAAATGTATGGGCTGATCCTTAGACGGAATAAACATTTTCCAGAGAAATATATGAGAACATTCCTATAATATATTGTAAAGAGTTTTATTAGGCACACTGAATAATTGGGCCTGAAACCTGGCCCGGTCAAGCAATAAAATGAGTATGAGAATCTATTTCCTAACATTTTATTAAACATCTATGAAGCTAACAAACAAGCATCTCTCAGAGTGAGGACCTGCTATTAAACCTAGTGACAATGAACAGCTCTTTCCTTACTGTGTCAGTACTGTGTCAGCCCACAAATTAAACCCAACACGTTTATGTTGGAACTTATTTAGTTATCCATTCAGTATAAATAACAGTTTGCACTGAAGGGATTAAAAAAAAACAGCAACTGAACAGCCTGTTGGGTTTAATGAAGGAGTTGCTCTAGGATTTGCACTAACACTGAACATCCGTCTGAGTGGAAAAGGAAATACTAATGGTTCTTCGGGACAAGGCAAGGTTTCACTATGAAACATGGCAGGAGAAAAATTGATGTATGTTTTACTGGTAGAGCTGTTTTAAAGCAAGATAAACTTCCTTTACAATAAATTAGTCTTTGAGTAGATGTTGGATCATCCTTTGGATCAGTACGCTCTTTAAAATCAACTTGGTTGTAAAAATACTACTAATATAGACCAACTGAATACTGGTTTGGAACACAGCCTCATTTACTTTCTTACTTGCGTCAGAAACTAAGCACAAGCATGGTGTGCTAAAATAGCTTTTATTAGCTTAAGTCTCTCACTCAGTTCCCTGCTAGGTTTAGAACCTGAAAATAGCAAAGCACTAAGTGCTGTGATGTCACACAGGGTGCACAGAGTTCACCTTTGGCTTTGCTGTGGAATGGCTCATGACTTCGATCCTTCTTGGCAGCACCTATAGATCAGGCAGACAGAGAAGATGGTGACGTGTAAATGAGGAATAACATGGAGTGTTTAATTAATAGGACCAAAGAAAGGAAGAACAGACATGAATAATCTGACAGGACATTAAGAACTGGCCCCAAAGCAGCCACATTAATTATTAATAGTACATTGTTAAGTTCAACATAAAGATCTTGGATTAATATTATTCTTTTGTCTGGTCAGCCATTTGGTTAATCAGTTAATAGTAGCTGCAATACAATTGCCAACATTGATGTCCTGCAGCATGAGAAAAGTAAAATGAGGATGGTGGAAATGTCCGAAATGTCCTTATCGAAACATTACGTCAACACCTCGTGAGAAAATGAAAGCAATTTCCCTCTGTATAAAAATAAAGTGCCACCTTTTGATTGCACAAACATAACACCACGAAGTTAGCCCTAAGTACTTGTTGATAGCACTCAGGAGCAGATACTGAAATCCGTACAAATGAAACCTCTGTTACTGGACTATAGCCAGTGGAGAAGGTCAACTCTGTTACTGTTACTGTAATGCCTATACAGTATATCCTATAAAAGACGTTCCATAAAGAGAGGCTGGTTGGTTTGACTCAAATTGACTCCAATATTCATCGAGCCACAATAAAGTGGTTTCCTGTTAGAAAGGTTTCCCAACTAAAACCTTTTTAAGAAAGTAAAAACTCTCAACTATACAATGGCCCTTTTGAAGAACCCTAGAGCAGGTTAATAAACATACAACCCAAGGTACAACACGAGAGCATGTTTTTATGGACTCCGAGCTTGAAGGAATCTCTCCTGTTGAGAAACAAATAAATGGTTAAAGCATAAAGGAGCTCCTTACCTGGCAGTAAAGACCACCGTCTGTCTCACACACGCACTCCTGTAAAAGCTGGTTAATGATGGGAAAGCTGGTGTTTAATGTTGAAAATAACAAGCAGGGGAATTCCTGCAGATTTCACAGTTTCACTTTCTCTTCAAAGTCGAGTGTTTGCACCTCTGACTGTCAGTACAACATTAGCTGGTGTGGTTTATGCAGGTTAACCAGCAGAAGGTTTGATGAAAATCACAATAAGGGTGACACTTTTTATAAAGATATCAGTTTGACCTAGACGTGCTTTTTTGGATTAATGCTTTAGTTTTCCAGAAAAAATATTCTTACTGTTTTTGTATGTATACGTATGAATGTGAAAGAGCAGTGTGCTTAGGCTGTTTGTGAATTTGTGATTTGCGGTGTTTACTGGGGCATTTTCCTAAAACATTACCTTTCATAAAAAATAAATAAATAAATAAATTTAAAAAATAAAAAGTTTTTGGTGTTTTTTTATGTTCTGACTGCTTCCTCTTTATCATCCGGTATTTAAGCAGGTTGTCCTGCTTAATAATCCATAACCTAATTTGTACTCATTCCCTTTTGATTTTGTACACTTTTTAAATCAAAATTAAAATTTAGGGACTTGACTACGCCTGACTGGTTGTTTTTATTTTTGTTTGTTTGTTTGTTTTGGGGGTTTTTTGTTCAACAAGTCATATTTCTTTCTGTTTCAAAGTGTTCTAAACTTTTCCTAAAGTTAAATCAGACAACTAGGGAGGAAACTTTTATTTTTGCAATAAAAGATTGAAATGTGCAATGTTTGGAAGCCTTTAAGTAAAACTATTAAATAACTTTACTCTTGCTTTACTTACCTTTCATTACTTCATATTCATGTGGCATATTTGTGTCAAAAAGTCCATTTAATTTTTTTAATTCTATTTTTTCTTGATATGATCCTTCTTGCAGTTTATATCGTATAATATGTTATAGCAGAATATTTTATGCATTTGTTTTATTTACGTAACACCTTAAGCTGCAAGATTTTTATAAACTTTGCTATATGAATTATTAACTACTATAGTGTATGGGCTACTGTATATTACTTATTATATCGAGTAACTTATCTTATTATCCTATTACGCTTTGTTATATATAGTATTATAGAAGATCATTAATGAGTCTAAATTATGAAACGTACTACTGGTGCCCTCTTGTGGCTACAATGGTCTACTGTAACTGTCAAGTTTTTCATAAAATCTCAGACTGTTAAATAAATATTATTTCAACTTTATGGTTTTACTATAATGTCCTGTATTGCTTTGTATGATCAGTTCATGTTAACAGTCACATAAATGTTATATATTTTTGAAATTTTAAGATTTTGAAGCACAACCAAATGTTTCAGATATAAGCTCAGGCCTAGATGTCTTATAAACATACACATTTTTGAGGCTATACAAATAATTTCAATGTTACTTACATTAATACTACAGGATTCAGATGATGTATGGTAATATGAGTAATATCACACGTAACAATGATTTACTGTTGATTGATGGTACTGCGGTGGTTCCATCAAGGGGACAACTTTTGTACTTTTAATGTATCTGCTACATGGTAATTTTTAAAACCCTGGCTCACATTTCCCACAATCCAATGCATTGTTTTTGTTTTGAAAGTGTTTGACCACTACCTGCTACCTCTCTGTACCGCAACAAATGCACTGTTAGTGATCCATTCGAACCCCATTTCAAAGTGTTTCATCATCTATGTGTCATACATGGAAGGTTTGAACAAAATATGCCTTATCTTTTCGTTGCTTCGTGGCTGCCCTTGAGAAGGCCTAGGCCAGTTCGAGTCCATACAAAATGCAATGGATAGGTTGAAACAGTTGAAAATATCAATAACTGACAAAGTATCTTTAATTTCACATTGTGCTGTAAGAGTTACGGCCTTCCGGATTGTTGCGGATAGTTTTTGGAATATCAGTGGAATTGAAAATGGCGACTTGCTACTTGGCGCAGAGGATTCTGGGAAGGGTGAGCCGACCCCCTGAGTCAACCATTCTTGACCATTCTTTTACTAGCATTTAGAGTAATACTTTACACTGTTTGCAGGTGCAATACAGGTACACGTGCACCTTTCCGGGTAATAGAGGCATACTAAAGGTAGAGAAGATGTACTTTTAAGGGAAACTCCTCAGTTTTTTGTTTGCGTGTGTAGAGGGGCATAAAGCATGGTAGCATATGCAACAAAATGCATGTATAGGGAAGCTATAGGTTACTTGGAAAACAGTGGCTACAAAGTAGTTCCATCTACAGCAAGACTGACAGCTGTGGCACCCTGATGGTAGTGTCGCGTGCGGTGATAAACTGGACGCACTTGCTCTTTTGCACTGAGGACATCATGTGCGGTGTGTGTTATGTTCTCCTCCTGGCATACACAGATACGAGTGAGTGTGTGCGTGCGTGAGTGTGTGCGTGCGTGCGTGCGTGTGTGTGTGTGTGAGCTTTGTTTGGACTCATTACCTAGATTATCAGTGTTTCGCATCCCGTCACTGTATGATTTGTTTTTTAATTATCAGGACGGTTATACGTAGTGTCCTAATGACATTTAGGCTACGTGATATTGCAATAATTTGTAATTATAGCTATATTATGCAAAATGTCTGTGTGTTCTGCATGCATTTCCAAAAGGTTTCATTTTTACTGTAGATAAATCTAGCTCCATAAAATATATTTATAGGCGGCGTTACAATCTGCCTTATTAATACCTTGCCGTATGAGCTGTCACTAACCAATGGCAGGTGGTATTGGATGGAATATGGGTGGAGCTTGCATATCAATAAGGCAGCGCTCGTGAGCAGTTTAAAGGCGCGCGCGCACGGCTTGATCTCTCCAGTCAGTCAGCGGCCATGGCCGGATCTGCGGAGTGCGGCTGGTTGGGATCCTTCCTCAGTTTTCTAGGTGGCGCCACGGCGCTGTATTACTTGCTGAAGTGGTCATGGAGGACTTGGCAAGGCTTCAAGGTGTACATGCTGTCCAGATTCTGGCAAACAGATCTGAGAAAGTTCGGACAGTGGGCAGGTAACGCCACTACACCTGTTATCATTTTTACACTTATTACACATTTGACACCTGACAGAGCGCTATTCTGACGTCATAACTGTTTAATGAGCAGTTTATCTGTTATAATAATGCAAGGTATGCTCCAAAGGAAAATTTAAAAAAAGGTTTTATAGGTTAAAAAAATATCAAGTCTTATGTGTTTAATCCATCTTGCAGTATCCTGCGTTTTCACCTAACTCAAATTCAACTGTCATGTTGAGATTCTTCTTTTCTTATACATCTTTTTCCCACTGGGGTTGATGTGAACAGGTTGGGCAAGGTTGCCTGTCTATCATGAGGCTAACACACACACAGAGAGAGACAGAGACAGCAACTCAAAATCACATTCACATCTGTGGGCAATTTAGAGTAGCCAGTTAGCCTAATCCACATGTCTTTTGGCTGTGGTAGAAACCAGAGCACCCTGAGGAAACCCATGCAAACTCCACACAGAAGGAACCCCAGCCAGCCAGTAGGTTGACTCCAGAAGTTGGTGTGAAGTGGCATGTTGAGATTATTAGGGAAACAAAATGAACTACTACTTTTGTCGCTTCTGTTGGATAGTAATGTGTTTTCCATGTGGGTTAATCGGAAAATATAAAGCATCCTAATGATGTAACGTGGGACCTGTGACTGGTTCTAGCCATGTTTGGTTTTCTATTGAGGTGCTAAGTGTTCTCTAATGGTGATGTGAAAAACTGTGTTTATTGGTAATATAAGGGACCTAATAGAATTCTGTGACATACACACCTGTAAGGATGCTGTACTTAAGGACTAACCTTATGGGGAATTTGCACCAATCTGAATGAACAACACTGAATGCGGTTGTAAAAAAAAAACAAACACTAACCCAGCTCTTTACCCTAATCCTATTCTTTGCAACGTGTTTTAAAATAAGAATCGAGTTTGTGCAAATTGCTATGAAATATTATGCTGGAAAACAACGAAGCACTGATTATACAGCGTTCATTGTCTTCCAGTTAGGATTAGCAAGTATTTTTTTTATTAAGAACATGACAGTACAACAAGCAGACTATAATTAGAATCTATAGGGAATTAAGACTCTTGGAAACCCTTTAGAGAACCCATTAGGGCCAATTTCCATGAAGACATGAAACAATATTTGAAATGTTATTTTAATGCACATTAAATTAATTATTTACAGTATATGTTACACAAATGAAAAACATGTCTAAAAAGGTACTTTCCAGGTACAAACAACTTAAATGTAGTTTATCCTCAAAGGTTCAACAGTGGTCCTTGAAGTCCAATTATCTTCAAACTAATGGGACAAGACAGAAGACGTACCCGAGAGACTCTTACTCAGCGACAAGCACGTGTGCTCTAAATAGGCGTTCAAACAGTCACTTCTTATATAACACAACAAAATTCAGTGACTGAGTGTTCGTAGTATTTACAAGGAAAAATAGTAAATGGACACAAGATTTTGTGGACTTTGGTGTATAATTAACTAAGTGTCTGACATTGCTGACATATTTCCACCTCCTGCACAACTTTGTCATTTGAAGTAAAGCATCCTACTGACAAATATTCACACAAATGACACAGAATGTCAAGATGATTATCGAGGGTAAGATTAGAAGGAACACCGTGTTCCTGCTGCCTGTGGTGGTGTTTGTGATCATAATCAAGATACACAACATGTAGCAAAAAATACTTTACACAGAATTTTGACAATATGCAATCTGTGTCAATGTATAATCCTGCTGTGGTTTTGCTAAAGACATACTATAGCACTAGTATGACCACTATAGCAAGAAGTTACCATTAATAAAAAACGAAAGTATTTCTCTGAGAAAAGGAAACAATTGCTTCAAAGATTAATTTTTAATTTCCAGTCATTTCCATTCGATTCTTTTCAGCAAGTAGTTATAAAAGCAATGACACCTGATGATAATGACGATAGTATCAATAACATCAAACCTTTCCACTCAAAGGATTTTGGGGAAAAAATCTTGTCTGTTAAAATTTCTGTTTCTTTCATTCCACAGTGGTTACAGGATCAACGGCAGGGATTGGACGAGCCTACGCCATTGAGGCTAGTGGTGACTTTATCTGCATCAATTCAACAGAAACTAAACTTCATAGCTCATAGTATCGCTTTCATCTCCTTCTGTGCATTAGTTTGCAGTTTCCTTGGCCAGAATAAATAGAAGCATCATGAATTAACTACAGCAAAAAAAGCCAGAAAACAAATGGTAATCTTTTAACAAAACATAACATAGCACATTTATCCCTTTTGTTATTTATATATCAGTATATAAAATAGAAACCAAATAAAACAAGAAAATACATTACCAGAAGAAACACAGACCTGGCAACCCTGAGGAACATCTCAAATATTTTCAGGTTCAGGGTATCATCAGCCTAGCAAAACAGAAGATGCTCATTTTTGATTCCTGTGGATGTTCCACAAGCATAGCATGGGATAATGTTGATAATTCATCATCAACAGAGACTCCAAACCTCATTTGCATGATCTGTTTTCAAGCTTAAAGAAGGCCAATGTGCTTTTACGCAGCGTTTTTTTTGTTGTTGTTGTTGTTTTTAAACCAAATCTAGTGTATTACATTAAAATGAAATTAAGAAAAATAAACGATGATTTGGATTAAAAACTATCAACAGTGACTAAAAGAAGGAATATCACTGAAGAATATCCTTTAAGCTGAATACTGACTAATAAACTTTTAAAGTTAAGCTGCTGGAATGCAGTGTTGACTTTGAAAGAAAGAGACAGATAGTTGAAGGAATGAAATGAAAATTGATATTCAGGGCAAGTAAGCCTTTTACTGATTCTGAATTTGCATATAAAAGCAAAGAGATCATCTACATTTCCCCATGTGTAGAACATCTCACTTCACTTCACTCTGTTGTGAACGGATGTCCTGATTCTTTAGCTAAATCTTGCAGTTTTGTATATTTGTGTGTTAGCTTGCAAGACGAGGACTGGACATTGTTCTGATCAGTCGGTCGCAAGAGAAGCTTCGCAGAGTTGCTGATGAGATCGGTGAGTGATAGCAAGTTAGACGCAGGAACTGCATGGAATTGTGGCGCCAACATGAACAGAAATACAGAGATAATGAGCCAGTTCTTACATTTTGTTCTTACTCTCATGGAAAAAAGTCCCATCTAGCACCCTTAAGGTTCCATATTTTTGTCACATGTTGAGTTGTATCTGTTTAGTGCATGGCCTGAATTTCGTTTCTTCATTATAATATTTTCTTTTTTTTGTACTAGAGATGTCTCATGCTGTTTTTCTTTTCATCTCACATTGCAAGTTATTATTATTGTTTGTGCCTGCCAGTGAGAATTTATAATGATATATTTGATCAAATTTCCCAAAATACATCCAACCTAGTAGCTTAATTTAATCCACCATGACTATGGCTAGGCATTTACTATGGATAAATGAATGAACACAATAAATACATTGCTCTATGTTAAGCATCATATCTGAGCACTTGAACTTACACTTACGTTCACAGCATGAACATAAAAACCTTTAGACTCAACAGGACACCAGGGCATAGTTTTTGGCAAGCTTTCTAGAAAAACAAATAGTACTCCTCCTATGTATTTGTATCCAATTGGAACACATTTGTTCATTCCAAGTAAAGTATTCGATATTGATTACATCTTAAGTCGAGAGGAATCCTTAAAAGAGTGTTTCACGTATGTGTCCAAAGAACACTTAAAGGTCCACGATGTAAGATTTAACCACCTTTTACCTCCTTATAACAAGAAACCCTTATTTTCTATATATGTTAAAGGTGTGTTATTAAATCCTACGCAGAAATGCATCCTAATTACCGCCATACAGACCAAATCAACAAAGATTTTAACAGTAACAAAGAGCACAATGTAAATGAAAATGTACTTTTTTGACATAAAATTTGTTTGTGTTGCAGAATCGCGTTACAAACGGCAGACTCGCGTCATTCAGGCGGACTTCACTGAGGGTCACGCTATATATCCAGCTATAGCAGAGCAACTCAAAGGCCTAGAGATTGGCATTCTGGGTAATATGAAAGAGATGATATGAGTCAAGCGAAATAAAAATTGCAAGAAAGAGTTGCAATAACGAACAAGTCGAAGTGCAATTGGTAATAGTTACACTTAAAAATATTGATCTCAAGCTCTACATAAAATATCTACGCTACGTTTCTTGTCATTTCTATAACCTCTGTGGTTATCAGGGGAAAGCTAACCGCAATGTGTGGTATTTACTGCACTGACAGTTTGGCACCAGAGTTTACTCACAAAGGGCTTTTGCGTAATGATATTTGTAAGACATCCTGTAATCAGGATGAGGGGATTGAACTCAGATCATCCTGGGTATAAGCAAGTACTCTAGTAAATAAGAGGGCCACAGAGAGTAAAACAATCTTGAGGGGGGGGAGGAGAGTGTGAGATGAACGGCTACTCAGTTCGCCAAGCAACCTTGACTCAGAAAGAAACGTAGAAGAGAAAAATCGTGATTGCAGGATGGCTACCTACTTAGTCAATATATATGTGCATTGGAAAATTTTGTCGTTACCGTTAGCTAGTCTAAAAGTAGTTGATGTTGGCCAGATCACTTCTCTATACTGGCTTTACATGGATTACAATTTCCTGCAAGATTTCAGTATCATTATAAAGACAGGTATAGTGCCTCACTTTGTTGTTGTTTTTTTGCGTAGTACACAATCAGTCTGTTCATGATATAAAAATGTGATCGCCATTTCTGAAAATTATCCAGGTTAATAGGAGAGGAAACCTGCAGGAACTTGTTCTTCCTGTCTTCATTTTCAGATATGCAAATATCCTATTACAAGCACCACCCTGAGAAAGTAATAGACAATAATCTGTAATAAAGAATAAGGGACCAGCAAAGACGAGGAATGAATTGAAATCGGCAAGTTGACTGTATTGTATGAAATTCTCTCTCTCTTTGTAGTGAATAATGTTGGTATGAATTATGCTGGAATGTTGGTGAACTTCTTAGACGTTCCTGACCCTGAAAAGGTAGAGTGACATTAGCACTGATGCGTAACCACCAGTGTGTTTGTGTGTATGTTGCTAATGGCATTGAATTCTGTTTAAATTCCTTTCCAGAGAGTCACTGAAGTGATCAACTGCAACGTCCTGTCGGTCACACAGGTACAAACCTGTCAATACGCACAACAACAACCACATGTTTATTTTGGTCTGAATGTAGTACATGCTGTTCTGAGAGTACAGTGACATTATCGCATAGATGGGGTTGATCATGATGGGTGTGTTGTATCTTAGATGAGCAGACTGATTTTGCCGCACATGATCGAAAGGTACATACAGATCTTTGTCTTGATGACATCAGTCAATGTTAATGCAGAGCTGCTTGTATTAATGCGTGTACATCTGCCTGTAGGCGTAAAGGTCTTATTATCAACATGTCATCAGAAGCTGGTTCTCAGCCTCAGCCCATGCTCACATTGTACTCGGCTACAAAGGTAACATGAACACATACATTCAGCAAATATAAAAATAACACGCACGTGCACTAAATAACCTGACTTTCTCTCTGCCAGATATTTGTAACATATTTCTCTCGCAGTCTTCATGCAGAATACCAGCCACGAGGAGTCACAGTTCAGGTAAATTATATACAGCAAAGGATTACTACTTTAGAGGAATGGATTAAGCAGATATCTCCTGAGCAAATGAGCAAACAGCTCATCTGATATCATGTCACTGATTATACAAAGGCATTTGGTGTGTGATATTTGAAGTCTCTTAACTACAATCTTTTCCATGAATACTTGTTTCAGCCTTTATGTACTTGCCTTAAAGAGCAACTCCAGCAAATGTTTGCGATTTACAAAATTATTATGTCTTATTTTGATCATTTCTTATTTTAAACAAAAGTTATGTTCTGTCCGATTATTCCAAGCATGCTTTATCATCCTATACAATCAAATAAAGTTAATTAGCCCAATAAAACAGTTTATATTTGGGAAGCCACTTTCTGTGTGTAAGGTTTAAAATGAGCATTTATTAATGTCATGCTGGTGATGATGCCTTAACTACTTTTCCGCACTGCATCTGCTCGAATTTAAACAGATGCAGAGTGAACAATTTTGAGAGAGACAACACAGGAACAGACAACTGAACAGACAAAGACTCGATCATTTTGTCTGCTGACTATGTATGTTAGGTGCAGAAATAACCCTAACATAGCTTTTACAGCATGCTACCCACCAGCTGGTGACAAGTGGTGTTTGAAGACTGGGGCATGACAAGGAAAAAGGCTGCTGGAGTTGCTCTTTAAACAGCATTTAATAAGTTATGGAAGTTTTTGGAAAAAATCATTTTGCAAATTAACAAGGACACAATTGCATTTACAAATGGTGCAGTGGTTAGCACTGTCGCCTCACAGCAAGAAGGTCCTGGGTTCGATCCCCGGGTCACCCAGGGTGCCTTT
>JAQMYM010000017.1:13027392-13039641 GCA_030014255.1 Parauchenoglanis ngamensis | reverse complement strand
GTGAGTGAGTGAGTGAGTGAGTGAGTGAGTGAGTGAGTGAGTGAGTGAGTGAGTGAGTGAGTGAGTGAGTGAGTGAGAGAGAGAAGTTAAATTCTTGTTCTTGTTCTGCTGTAACTATGTGCCTTATAACAGTATCTAGCTAGCTGTAAACCGCCCTCTATGTGAATTCCCCTATAGGAATGCTTTACACCTTTAAAACAGGATTTATATACACACAATTTACAAACAGTAGGTAGTTTATTGCTTAATTAATTAATCATTGGTAGGCACGAGTAAGATTTAGACACGTTAACTAGCAAGCCTTGCATAATGTGATACATACATCTCAATTTAGAGGTGTACTAACACATCTGACCCAAATACAAATCTATATAGTTGGAACCAGACATTTTCAAAAGTGCAGGCGAACAGTATTTCAAAGCAGCACTTTTAAACCCTTGTGAAATTCCACTCACTAAATGTTTCATGCTCTGCTTCTATAATTTCAAGGGCCATATTTAATAAAAACAAGTTGAATCGTCATACATCTGCAAGTTGTCACACTTCTATGTTATTTAATCAACTGTTTATTAGCATTTGCTGTGCAACATTCAACAGTGTCATCCCAGCACATGCAGCAGGCTCTTGAACTTTGCCCTCTGTAGTGTGCCCATGTGCGGTCTTACCCAGGTCTCCAACCTGCACATGGCCGATCACAAAGAGGCCTCCTTTCTTTAGCTGGTTGACGAAGCAGATGAGCTGGCAGGAAGAGCGAGGGTTGGCCACCATCAGCAGCACCTGTGGCCGCCAGAACTTCACATGGTCCTTCCTCGAGTCCAACATCAGCAAATACTTACGCACCTGGGGGGAGGAGTCAGCCACACATGCACAGAATAGCACTTAAGATGCACTCAAACTAGTAATTGTAGATCAAAATAATCAAGGAAGTCCATTCTGAAATGATAACTCCAGGGGATTTCGAAGAGGGAACAACCAGCAATTTGCACAATCTTTTCAAACTGAAGAGCTTCCAGAAATGCAGAACAAACCGACTGATGGACATTTTGGTGGTGAGAGCAACTAGTTCAAATATGTAGTAGGCTCGTGTTAAAAAACGTTGACATTACATTTAGCAAGTGTGACTTGAAATGAAGTGGAGTACGACAGCCAACAATAATGCTGTGGGAAGTAAGCTCTCGGATGCGCGTTCTATGTGTTCAACTAAAAGCTCATAGCTTGTTCATTTACATGCAGCAGTGGAGAAATCCAACACTCAGTCATTTTAGCCCATATGTAATTACAATACACAGATAAATAATGTAGCTCACATAGTAGTAAATACAGATTGCACCATTCTGGGCAAAATGCTCATTGGTTTTAGTTTGGGGTGTTTGTAATCTATTCATTTCAATTTTGTTTATATGGTACTTTTAGACAACAGAATTTAACTTGAATTGGTAGAACTGGCTGTAGATGTGTGTGTGTGTGTGTGTGTGTGAGAGAGAGAGAGAGAGAGTGTGCGAGTGAGTGAGTGCTCTCATGTTGCTGGTTGTGTATACCTGATGGAAGATGAGAGCCTGACTGATGTAGCCCCAGCTGCTTGTGGGCGATCTATAGTGCAGGATGAGCAACAACAGAAGTAATACCACTATACTGGCTGAAGAGTATACTGGGTTTATCACGAACATCATCACCAGACAGCTAAGCATTCCCAGCAGGCACGTGTGCCACGAGAAGCACTGAAACGTAGGTCTGAACGTAAGGGAAAAGAGAGAGAGAGAGAGAGAGAGAGCTGCCACTTACTCAGTGGGTTTAAATTGACACTTAGTTTGCAGTAACTGGTGGTTTTTATTCAGACTTTGCACATCATCCACTAATTTGGTGTTAATTACTAATGAGATCTGCTCCGTGTTGTTCCTTGTACCTGAAATTGGGAGCGGAGGCCCACTCCAAAGCCAGGCAGGCCAGATCTACTGCAGCATAGGACAGCAGATAGAAGACAGTCACCAAACCTGCGATCTCATTCAGCTGACCTGCAAACACTGTACACTAACACACACACACACACAGTTAAAGCTTTTAGCAAGTTTTTACACAAACAAAATTATATAACTGGAAAAAAAAAGCAATAATCTTTTTTTTGACAAAAAGTGTTAGTCATTTACATGCACTGAAATAGGACAACTTTAAATTCCCTTTAATCACATAGTAAATAATATGCAAATTTGGTACCTATGCAACAAGGCCATTCTTAAATGAACAAATACACAGCCTCACCTGCACCAGTGCCCAGGTGTAGAGTACAGAGGCCCAGGGGTTTCCTGACCGGGATGTGATGGCAGCAGGGGCCAGGGGCAAACCTGAGAGAGAGAGGCAGCAAACATATCAGTTTATTCACTCCCACACCCTCATTTTGCTACAAACCCTTTAAGTGTCTGTTCATCTCGTCACACACACCGAAGAGCTGGTCAATTGCAAGGGCATGTAGGATGCGTGAAGCTCCAATTAGTGAGCACATGGCTGCAGACAGCGAGGCACAGTACACGCCAATGATAACGAATGGAGGCCACACGTTTATTTTCTGTAATACTGCAAAGTCATTAATCAGCAACACCCTGAGAGAAAGAGGGAGAAAGACAAAGAACGCTTATTAGAACAGTAAATGTTTTGGGCAGTTTGGTATAACAATTAGGTATTGTAAAACTCTTCAAATTATGAGCTCGAGCACTCATGAAAATTGCGCAACAAAAGTGCAAACAGTAATCAAAAACTGGTCAGATCTATACAACGATTGTGTAGGTTGTGGTTTTTGGGTGGAATAAACCAGACCTCGCAACAATTAATCCTTTAAGGCAAATATGTTAGTCATTTACTTATTACAATACTTGAAAATTATTGCACGTAGACAAATTTCTACTTGTTTATATAATGCAGAGCACCTCTACACACTCCCACCTAGAAAAGATGAATATAGAGATAGTCATGAAAACAGAAAAAGGCAGACAGAGGACATTCAGCACTGATTCAGGATTACTGCCATCACCTGTCGCAGGTGGAGCTGATGAGGAAGAAGAGAAGAATGTAAACAGTGAAGGTGTACAGCACAGCCATGATGGTGCCTTTTGGAATGGCCACACTGGGGTTCTTCAGCTCACCTGCAAAAACAGCACTGAGGAGTTGAACTAATCCAGAGCAAGGTGAAAAATAAACTACTACCAGAATAGAGCTCAATTTATAAAAAGAAAAAAAAGGTCCCATTCAGTACTGAGCAACGACAGGATCATCACTCACAGTCTGACAGCAAAAAAACAGGAAGTGAAAAGAGGAAGAGACCGTGTTTGTGTTTTTACCTGACATATTGGCTCCTGCCATGATGCCGGTGCAGCTGGTGAACAACACAGCAAAGACCGTGGAAAATGACATTACCCTGTTTGTACTGTAGTCTAAAGAGTAGTTCGCTGTAGACACAGAGAGAGAGGTGCAGAGATATTGAGAGAGCAGGAGAACAAATGAGACAGAGAGAGACAGGAAGAAGAGCGAGAGAGAGTGGGAGAGCGTGAAAGAGAGAGAGAGAGATAAAATGTTGTAGACAAAATATATCTTGCCTTAACCTTAGAGCAGCAGATAAACCTCTGATGAAGCACTGTGACCCAAATAAAAAACACAAACTCTTCTTGTTCATGGAATTAATTTCCTTCTTCTCTAACCAGCAATATAACACTCTGTAAAAATAGTTTCATGTCTGCCCAGCTACTCACACAACAAGTTATTAGCGAGAGTGCTGCCGTTGAAGCCTGTGTAGCTGGCGTTGCGTGTGACCGTGTTGTTCGGGCTGAGTGCGTGTGTGAAACTGAAGTTGCGTGGCCCGACAGCTAGCGGGCTGATGAGGATGGACAGGATGGCCACGGTCACCACCAGCAAGGTGATGAAGGAGGCTTTGGCGTAGATGTGAGAACCGACCAGACAAATGACCAGGCAGAGCAGCAGCAGAACAGAGGAGTAGAGCACGGAGAACCAGTAACCCTGCGGCAGGACACGCACTCCCTCTCGAACCCCAACCGCTACAGAGACCGAGGAAAAGAGAACACCACAAAACAGAAATGCAACAGCTACAGAAGTGCAACCCATTACATCTTTCTTACAACATACACATGAATATTCAGCATTTGTGGCAATCAAAAGTCAAACAAAAAGGTCATTAGACAGCAGTAAATTTATTATGTTCAAGACTAGTTCAGATTGAAGTCAGTTAAATTTGTTAATAACGTTTACTGTGATTAAGATTTTCCCCTGCTGTAATAGCTTATTTAATGGTTGGCTGGTCTGATGTGGTAATATGATTTGAGAAACAGACAGATTTAATATGAAATGTACTGTAATTTCATTACAATTTCAAAACCCTGCTGACAAATTCGACTAAAATCTGTTCTTCCAAGAATAAGCCAAATGCTGCACATTGCCAGAGGACATAAAGCCTCAACTGATGTATTTTCCAGAGGTCTGACCTAGTGCTCACCTGGATCCTGTCCAAAAACGTTTAATATGGCCTCCACCAGCCCAAGTATGTACACGCCGCACGCGCACACCTTCGCCAGGTAGAACATGAGGCCGATGCTGCCTCCAAACTCCGGCCCCAGAGAACGACTGATCATGTCTGCAGTGCCGAGGTTAAGAATCAGCGCTTCCTTCTCCCTGGTGTACAGACTATATCCAACCCAGGAAAATGCAAACAACCTCAAATAAAGAAACTAGTCCATTCTATTTGAAAGCCATACTGCAAAGTAATTTTTTTTTAAAAACAACATTTGATTACAAGTCATTGATCAATTGCCGATAACAGCAGTTCATGCCACAAGGTTTACATTAGTGCTCTTGTTCTAAAACAAACGGCACTTTGATAAAGATACAGTAAGCGCCACCGCCCTGCACTGCCCCATTAGTAGAGATAGCACAGATGGACAGGATCGTCAAGGAGATGATGACATATGCCACAACCAACATGAGCAGTCCTTGGAGAAGACCAGCATGACCGATGATAAAACCTGAAACACACATCCGTATGTATTACACAGACACCGAACATCTAGAACACCCATGTTACTGGTATGTCCGTCCACTTTGCATTCACTGACCTGTGCGCAGGAAGAGGACGATGCCGAACATGGACAGGATGGTAGGCACCATCACCCCAAAGAAGGTGTCGAGTTTGCGCGGATTGGAGTCATCCCCAGCCGTGGACCCTTTCCTGGAGTCTGCACTGTCCCCCAACACCCTGTACGCTCCATGGGGCAGGAGACGACGCCGCTCCCCCGCCATGACCTACAAACAGGAAGTTAAAACTCCTGACTTACCGTGTTGGTGAGTATAGGGTAGTAAAGCTTATGACACATATTTATAACTATGGGTCATTTAAGTATCATCAGGTCATCCAATATAGCACATGTATGCAAAGTCTGATCTTATACCAATTCAGAGTTTTAGATCAATGCCTCCCGATCATAAACTATAAAGACAACGTTGATCAAATTTTTTTTTAAAATTACTCAGCAATCATAATAATGTACCGTTAAAAAGTCATGGAATGGCTCATATTACCTTTTCTCTGCTATTTTGCTTTTCCTTTAAACTAGCGGACAGTTTTAAGCACAAGTGAAGTTTGAGCTGAGAGAAGAGAAAATGTCAAGACTGGATCACATGCAAACAAGACAGTAGTCACATGAAAGAGAAAACCAAAAAGACTCTTATGGAGAACACCGGCATGAAAGAATCGAGCTGGGAAGTTTGACTGAGCATCTTTAAGAAGGCGCCACTGTGAATATCACACTTGCTTGTTTTTGTTTTGCTTTGTCTTAAGTGGTCTCTTACATGTTGCTAAAAAAATAAATAATCCAATAAAATAATCACATGAAGCAAAACATTGCACATTTTTCTGTGGAAACTCCAGAAATCTATTAGTGGACGTCAAAATGAGTCCACAGATCAGATGAGCTCATACACAATATTAAAAAAAAAGAAAGTTCCAGAATAACAAGCGAGTGTTAAACTGCCACTCATATGATATGAAGAATAGCAACCAATGGAAGGCTGGTCTTTACACGCTTACTAGAAGAACGTGTGTATTATACATATTTATTTTATTTATTTATTTATTTTTGGTAGAGTTTCAAGTAGAAAACAATACGTTACAGATGAAACACTAATTAGCGTGTTCAAATAGTCCGGAAAACCAAGTAATAACGCGGAAAAGGCGGCTTCATACAGTATATTTGAACAAGCTACCAAAAAACCGTTTGTCACTTCCGCCTTGGTCAAACAATAAAGCAAAACATCTCAGCAAAACAGATACTGAGGAACACTAAGTAACGCCCAGGCATCTCTAAAGCAGCACGACCACTACACACACACGCACACTCATTCTCTCACACACACACACACACACACACACACACGGTTAGGTTGAAGTAAAGCGGTTACTGTTACCTGTACAACTCTTCTTCAAAACAAGCAGTACGAAGCCGCTACAGACCCGCAGAGAGAAATTCAGCTATCCGACCCTCCCTTCATTTCACTTCACTTCCTAGGAAAAAGACTAACTCTTTATTTATTCCGTAGCTATCAGTTTATTAGCAGCATCCCTACTTGTAATCCACGGTTCCTCCCTGCAACCTGGCTCCGTCCCAATCCGCTAGCTCCTGTGCTAAATAGTAGCAAAAATAAAAGTACGTCACCTACGTACTGCACGTGACTACTTTGACAGTAACCATGGATACGCCCTCACCGCGGCCTCCCAGTTTAATTAGCACGCTGGAATCCTTTGTAACGCGACTCACAGTGATGCGAATTTATATTATTGCTCTGGCGGCAGTATTATCATTAGGCTTAGGTCTTATTTAGTGTGGTTGTATGCAATTTGGGACGTCGCCGAGTTTGGACTGATCACGTGACCATGCATGTGACACTGCAAAAGGGGAAAGAAGTTCCTTTTTCTAACACCAAGGCCGATTTCAGGATGTCACATGAACATGCAAGAAGATTTATACTACTAATAAAACTTACATAATTCATTACCTCATTGACTATATGCATTGATCCATATGAGCTTGGGTTATATAAAAGGGTTATACTATGCAATAAAGTCAAACTCCACCCTGAAACACAGTAATACTGAAGCATTTGCCATGTGTTTAGAGTCTGGCACTAATTTGTTGGCTGTTGCTGTATTTTTGTTATTCCTGTAAGATGCTGACAGTCACATGGGGACACTGCTAGCACAGTGAGAATTAGCAAGAGCTTTTTTCCTCACTCACCATTTTACAGCCATGTTCAATGTCATCCATTCATCCATCCATTATCTATACTGCTTATCCATTAAGGGTTATGAGGAAGCAGGAGTCAATCCCAGCTGACGTTGGGAAAGAGGTAGGGTAAAACCTGGGCAGGTCGCCAATCTATCACAGGTCAAATATGAATATGAGAAATAATTCACTCTCACACTCACACCTATGGGCAGTTTTAGAGTATCCATTTGACCTCATTTGCATGTCTTTGGGCTGTGAGAGGAAACCAGAGACCCCACATTCACAGGAGAACATGCTAACTCTGCACAGAAAAGCCCCAGAAAGCCAAACTCGCTCTCTTTCAGTAGAGATGAAGTGAGCACTGAATCCCACTGCACCGGGATCAGCAGGCAGTGAAACGGAGTTCTGCGTAATATAGAAAATCGTTAAACAAAGTGTAAATAGACCAACATGTTGACGAAAAGTCAGAATTTCATTACAAAAGATCACGTTAATTACAAAGATAAATATGCAAATCATGCATGGTGGAGATTTCCTTAAATGTTTAAAATTACATCTGGAAATGTTGCATCATGCCAGACAACCACCATGATGCAAGTAACAACTGAGGGATAAAAAGTTGACATTTCTTTTCCTTCTTCCTGCTGCTTTAGTGTATTTCAAGATCTGTGGTTCTCAAGTGTGTTGAAAGCGTCAGTTAAAAATAATACCGTCTCAGTTCCTCTTTAAAAACAGATGCAATGGGACCAAAATTCAGTCAAGTGCAATCAGTGAGATTTTAATAATATCAGCATTCCAAGCAATAATCATACCACAAAGCACATTACAGCTACAAACAGAATATTGTATGAATCACTGGTTGCCACAATAAAATTAGCGCATTATTTGTGTTGTTTTGCTCCACAGGGGTGCTAAAAGGCTCGTACACATCCATAAATACAGTTCAGTTAAACTCTATTGTCTTTGTTCACAGCAGATTTATTTTACGTATTATATACATTATTGGTGTCATTTCACTGCTTAAAGCTGCAATCAGCAAATTTTAGGTAGGACCACTGTTTTGTAATATTTGTTAACAAATGGGGTTTTACATTCCAGTCTTACTTCCAGTCTCTGTTTCTGTCCCCTGGGAAAAAGAAATATCACGTGAACCACCAACTTCCAACAAATCCCAACTTGCGTGTGAATTCAGCACACTATCTCTCGCACTAGTGTTTAGGTGCTCTGGTTGAGTAGCATGCATGCATGCTTGTGTTCTGTGATTGCGGCTACAGTGGAAACACTGAAGAGGCACTGCAGAAGCGCCACGATGGCTACAAAATCTTAGCAGACGGACATAAAATAGAACTTTACCACAAAGACAAGAAAAGATGCGTCTATGGACGAGATGACTACTCTTCTTCAGATGTGCTCCAGGCAGCACAGTAACTATTTAGAGGCTCTAGTAATAATTAATAATTGATTTTCTTTTATCAATCAAAAAGTCCCACCCTCTTCTACTGGCTCACAAGAACGCTGGAGTGAAGCAAAAGTACCCACTACCAGATGAAAGTTTGCATCTTGTGCCCGTTCTCCTTCAGTGAATTGGCTTTTCCAATGGGGGAATTGTAGTCATGTTTATTCTAACCACTGCTCATTCTGAAAAATAAAGAAAAGCGTAATTTCACTGGAGCAAATGCTAAATGCTACTGCTAATCCATAGATCTAGGCACCGCTGGCTTTGTTTGAGTTTTGCATTATAGCGTGTACAAATAAGACTGAACATTCATTTCTACGACTCGTTTGCGACAAATTAACCTTCTGAACTCGGGCACATCATAAGCTCATGTTTGCGTCGCTCAGGAGGCTTGAGCACTCAGACCAGGTCCAGAGACTGGGAGTTGAGGTGCGGCCAGGTGTAGGAGGCTGCAGCCGGGAGGAGAGAGAGTGCAGGGTGGGCAGGTGGAGCGGCAGAGGTGGGCGAGTGTTTGAGTCTGTGTTTCTTCAGCTGGCCCAGCTCACGGAAGCAGCAGCCGCACTGAGCGCAGCGGTACGGCCGCTCACCTGTGTGGATGCGCTGGTGCTTGTGCAGACTGTCCAAGTGGCGGAAACGCTTCTCGCAGTAGCGGCAGGGGTATGGCCGCTCGCCCGTGTGGATGCGCTGGTGTGTCTTCAAGCAGTAGAAGCGTCGGAACCCTCGGCCGCAGACGTTACAACGGTGCACTTTGTCAGTCGCCTCGACGGGTGGCATCAAACCCGGCGGTGCCTCCAGATCGCCAGCAGGCCCGGGGGGTGAGATAATCTGGGGCAGAGTGTTCAAAGAAGAAGAGGAAGCCACAGCTATAGGTGGAGGATCTAAAGGCTGAACTTCAGCTTCATCTTTCACAAGGTTCTGCTTGATCTCCTCGCTAGCGTCCATCACCTGAATGAGGCTCAGCTCATTGACGTTACCTGCTGGAGCGCCCATCTCAAACTCGAACCTCCCGACATCACACGGCGGCTCATCGGGGACCTTTGCAGCAGCGTCTTGTTCCTCTTGATGCACTCTCCCAAAATCCTGCACTGCACCAGCAGAGGACTTATACTCTGCAACATAGAAAGGGTAAAAATTATACACAAATCTGTAAGAAATCACTTGGAATAAATAACCATTTCATTAAGTGCTCCACTGCAATGTGGTAACATTTAAATTGACCCAGTGATTTTCTGGTGATGTCTGTTTGATGCCTTTATTCGATTGACACAATTTTCCTGTAACGTGCGCCACACATCATTCCAAAGGTTGTTCAGTTACAGGCAGGTTTGGTGTCTGAAGTTGCTTCTTTCGTTTTGCACTGGAGCTGCGATAATTCTAAGGGAGGCTTGTAGCTACCAGTCAAAGAGTACGCAATCACCACACTAGGGCCCGTGTATTTTCAAACTTCTGCTAGTTATTTATTGTCAAATGCTTATTGTCGATTGTGCTCATTGTTATTTGGTGTCCTTGTTACATGTGCAATGCAGTAAATGTTATGCCTCATAACTCATGTTTGAGTGCAGATGTTATCTTTTGATGCCTCCTGCCTTCATGTCCGATAGCAAGAGGCGGGAACGTTTTTCAAATTTCCATTTTCTGGAATTTTACCCTCATGTCACAGTTTGCCTGCAGTTTTCATACAGTGACTCATTACTAACAAATATGCATGCTTCCAGATATATAGTTGTGTATACAGGCCTGTTTAAACTCATTCTGTTGCATACAGATTTCAGAATGTTTTCCTTTTCCCATAGTCAATGTAGGCACGCATGGCTATTTTTCTACTATTCACAATATTTTAATACATTTCGACTTGAGCAAACACATTTGTCTTTTTCCCTGAGAGATGGGTATGGACTAATATCAGTTATCATTAATCACAGACCTTTTTTTTTTTTTTTTTATATCCCTATTGGTGCCAAGATTCCCTCGAATCGTCACTAGGGCCCTACATCACACAGACATGCTCATGTGCTTTCTGACTCCATCACATGAATCACTTTCTTCCCCATCAGACTCATGTAGATGTCTAAAAGTGGAATTAAAACTGACTTTTAAAAAAGCCTGCATACTCTGACTGATGACATTTAAGCGGAGTGATTTAGGTATGCAGAATGCTTCCTTTGTAAACCACATTAACTTTCAAAGCCACAGCACAAGACTTCAGTCACCAAACTTGTTTAGGCTGATCTGCTACATTTGGGATACAGGGAACATTGTGTACATTTTGCGTTCACTATGCAGATTAGATTTCTGAGAACATTAGGTCATAAGTCACACCCCTGTGGGGGGGGGGAGGTCTCGTGCTGCAGGAGCTCGTGATGACGTGCTTGAGAACGGAGTCATTTACGAATCACTCGACTAGTACACACCCTTATCGATCACTCCTTCCTCGGAGATGTAAAACTGATCTTCTATGGGCTCTTCGGTTCTGGCCTCCACCGGGGCTCGGCTCGGCGTGTCGTTTATGAAGCACGCGCTATTCGCGCGCATCCTCCGTCGGTTGCTAATGTTCCGGGGCCAGTCGGACTGCACTGTGGGTAAACACAGGCCGACACTAGGCACGGCTTTATTGCTGTGAGTCCGTCCGGATGCGTTCCTGAAGGCTTTGAGATGAGAGGACTCTCTGCTTTCTGCCGTCGCTTCCGAGGAAAGCTGGAGGTCCTCGGCGGCACCGGCGCTGCTGGATATCGGTCGGTTTCGGTTCAACAGCAAGCACTGTTTGATGTTTTTCTCAGCGGCGGTCATGTAGTACCGCACCGCCTTCAGCTCGCTCTCGGACACCTCGAGTCTCTCGCGCAGGGTCTGGTTCTCGCGACGGGACTCCGCGGCGGCATCACGCGCCTCAGTGAGCCTCGCGCCGACAATCCGCGCCGTTTCCTTTAGCACCGTGTCCACTGCGCACCTCACCGCCTGGTCGATAGTAGAGGCGAGCTCGTACTTCAGGAACGACACGCTGATCCCATCCAAGGCCATGGTTCCTGTCGATTTCACAGCGTTGATATTACAACCTTAACACTTTTAACACCTCTTCTCAGAATGCTAGCCAGATGAGCGCCAGCAGCTAACTAGCTTTAGCTTTTCGTTTTCCAAATATTTGCTTCCAACTTCTAAACTAGCACTTCATTTCCGTCGGTAGAGAAAATGATTTCAACGAGAACGCACTCCAAATGTGGAGTCTTGAAATGTTTATTACGCGCAAACGCATTAGTAAACAAACCTTGCGAGCGTCCGCTTATCGTTGCGGATTCAGGCGTCGCACGCTGATGACGCAGGGTCATTCGCAGGAGTTATGGGGAATGACGTTCTCGTGGCAGACAAGTCGCGCGCACACAGCAGCAAAGGTTAGTTTAATCAGTAGAAAACAATCCACCATTTTAAATAGCATATTAATTATTATTCCTGAGTGGTTTTTTTTCTCAACTCCCAGAGTACGCAAACCAGTCACACTGTGTGAACGAATACACTATATGGACA
>JAQMYM010000017.1:13012358-13024489 GCA_030014255.1 Parauchenoglanis ngamensis | reverse complement strand
CCCAGGGTGTACCCCGCCTCTCGCCCGAAGATGCTGGGATTGGCTCCAGCTTCCCCGCGACCCAGATGGATAAAGAGCTATAGATAATGGATGGATGGATGGATGTAATTATTACATAACACTTTCAGTCATTCAAAATGGATTATTCGACAAAGAAAAATGTGACAGCACTTTGTAACAGTCAGTAGGTCTTCCACTACAGTTGGGTTTTTTTGTTGTTGTTTTTGCCTTATTATTTCAAGAGAGTGTGAGAAAAAAGCTTTGTGAGGGGACGGTAACTCTGCTTTACATTAAGCTGCATCACACCATCTGTCTTTGAATATTTTCCAGTAACAGCACACCCTGTTATAGACTATTATACCCCCATTAGGTCCTGAACCACATCAGCAAGTCTGGGTGACATCACTGTAGAGCTGAATGTGGCTCGATGCAGATTTTTACAGAACATGATTTCAGGTGAGGTTAACGTTGCATTACTTGTTATGTAAGTTAACCTTGCAGCTCAAGTGCAAAATGTAAAAAGAAAATATTTGACATGAAAGATGCTTTGGCTGACTGACTACATCTGAGGTAAGTGGCAAATTGTGTAAAGTTGAATTCATGTCATTCCATTATTTTACATACTGTAATAGAGGAGTGTGTATGGCCACTTGCTTGGGCCCACTGCAAATGGTGTTGCTAGGCAACCCATCCTCAGCTACTACAGTCCCTAATGGAGCCTTAAGAAGAGTAGGGCAGGTGGAATGTACCATCACATCAGTGAAGGGGGGTGGGGCACTTTATTTTAACACTAGTTGTAGATTACATATTTTTAATATTTATTTTTAATGTTCTAATTATAATTCTTACATACATATCTCCCTTTCTCTCTCTCTCTCTCTCTCTCTCTCTCTCTCTCTCTCTCTCTCTCTCTCCTGTGTGTGTGTGTGTGTGTGTGTGTGTGTGTGTGTGTGAGGGTAATTACACCAGGTGTAATTAGGAGTGAGTGTCCTTTGGGTGGTGCCTCGGGTCTCCTGAGAGGAGGAGCACACAGTTCAATGGCACACAACCAGAGAAGAATTTTAATTAATGCTAGTGTGAAGTTATTCAGATCAAATTTTTTAGACATGGGGTGGCAAAAGGGGGCAAGAGCAGCTAAGCAGTAAGGACACCTAATATTATTCAAATCAAGGTAACACGTGCAAAAACATATATTAGATCTTTTCCTTGGTTGCTGAATATTAATATATTGATAATGACATGGCTAATTTTACTACCTTTATTTTATAATTTGATTCAGTCCATGGCGCCATGCACACATAGTCACACACATTCACATTTTGGGGCAATTCAGCATAGCCAGTCCACCTACTGGCATATTTTTGGTATGTAGAGGAAACCGGAGAACCTCAAAGGTAACCAAGGTAGACACGGAATGCACAACTCCACACACAGTGAAGCCAAGTTCAGGACTGACAATGCCACTCCCTGCACCTTCCTGCAGCAAAAGTGCATTGTGGGTATTCTTTATGCCTACAATAAGATGAGAGTTCTTGTCAAGTATGGCCAACAGATTCAGTTTTCTAAAAAGGTTCTGTTCAGATTCTTGTGTGCAAGGTAAAACTGCAGTAGGGCCTTACATAGAATCCTGAGGGATTCCCTAGAGGAACTAACTGAAGTACTCTTTAGGCTTCCAGAAGGAACATCTCTCTCGTATCATGTGGACACTAAATTGTTGCACTGCATTTTGGGAGTGCAGCTGATCGTCTAGGATATTTTTCACGTTTAATATCAAAATGGCTCCCATAAGCGGTTTGGATACACAGAAAAGTAGCTGCTTTAAACTGCACTGTGCTAGCTTTGACAACATGCAGTGGTTACAGCATCTGTGAATATTTCTGTTTATAAGGACATCAGGATATGAATTCTTCTGCATCCTCGGCTTTATATTAATACATTTTGTGAAGTTCAGATCTCTGTAGGTGGGACTTTTAGTGTCTCTAAAAGCTCGTTCTTCCTTTTAAAAGAGGGGGCGGTGTAATGGTACGGTCTGTATAAAATGGGTGTGGTTCAGTCTCACATATGAGACGTTGTAGGATATTTTACACACCGACTCGTGAGGTTTTATCCTATAAGCTACGGGAATTATAACGGCGCGTGCGTTAATTAGGCTATTTAAGTCATTTGATGTGTAAAGTTAAAAGAATAAGAATAATATTGCCGAAATCTGTCCGGCTGGCTGGTTTGGTGTCTGACACTGGAAAACTTATGGGTGGCTTGCGCGCTCCACCGGCGAGATAGCCAAGATTTTTTAAATTATCGGTATTATTATTATTATTTGTTTACATTCGCGTGCAAGGCATCCGTGCATTGCGGTTTGATTTGAATAATTCATTCCGCGCAACGAAACGAGGAGAGAGAGAGAGCGCGAGAGAGAGAGAGAGAGAGAGAAAGGGAGAGAGAGAGAAAGATAAGCACAGCCCAAGCAGCGGAGGAAGGAAGGAAGGAAGGAAGGAAGGAAGCGAGGACGGAAAAAAAACGGAGAAAAGCGAAACGAGCGTTTTATTTAAAGCCTGATTTTTGGATTTCTTATCTCACCCGAAACGGAACATTTTGCGCTGAAGAACAACTGCAAGCTTGATTACAGACAGCAGAGACGCCGAGAGACGCGGACACAGTCCCGGGTTTGTGATCTTCAGGTCCATTTGGAGAAATGCAGTGATTTTTTTCTGCTGCGTGTATTTGCAGGCCTGATTTCACGGCCATCATGTGCGCTCGGGTCTGAATATTTCTCCAGGAAGAAGGGATCGGACTGAAGCACTTCCTCCAGCTGTCAGCTCTGTAGTCTTCCTGTGCCGAGGCCAACAAGCTTAACGAACAGGTATTGTATAATGCAGGCTAGCATGGGCCTTGTATCAGCATGAGTAACTGCATGCAAAGGGAAAATCTGAAGTAGAGAGATATTTCCCATGATGCAGGCCTGATGATCTGTTTCCATTAAATATCACCCTGCGTGGAGAGGATGTCATTTTGCATGATAATTTGGAGAAAGCTTTGTCATTCCAATAACCGGTTGCTCTCTCCTCCATCCTCATGCGACAGGCCCACACTGCACACACGCTACTAGTCACGCGCCAGAGTCACTATGTTGCATTTTAGCACTCCATCATCAAATATTGCTGTTGCTGATGCCCAGAGGAGTGTGTTGGAGGGTGACATCATTGACCTGTGAAGTCAAGTCCTTTAAGGATGCAGTGGCGCGTTTTAAACAGGTTGCTTTGATCAAATGTTTTGTTTCTTGTTGGGGAAAAAAAATAAAAATGAATGGCCTCTTTCTGTAATGTCCTGTATTCATAACTGCGCTATAATCATCCCCACTGAGGGGAGCGATCCACAACAGTACAATAACCTTGTTTGATTAAACAAGAGGTAGATGAGCTAATCATGAACAAGGTACATGATTTTTCATGAATTAAATGCACTGAGGGGGAGAAACCTGCAAAAAGCGTAAAGGCTCGGCATACTTAATGAGGAGACAATATATGCACGGGTTTCACAAAGACAAAACTATCTTTGCTTGCATAGTAGCTTGTGGGTTGAGTGCCAAATGCTCTGGTACTGAAGGTGGAGCTATTAGCATTTCATGACAGTTGCCACACCTACAGGAAGAAGATTGTGCCGCTTCTCAAAGTCACGGAAAAGGATTAGCTTGGGCACAGCTTGTTAATGGTTAAGTAGTGTGCTTGTCTGGGGAGTTTGTCCATCTTCCATATGCACAACATGACAAGCAATTCTCCATTACGACATCCATTTGCTCCACAATTATGCCATATTGTTCAGATAAGCCAGACGAACGTCACTTGAAATTCTATGTAGAACCTTACAGAGAGGGTCCCTGCTACAAGATGTTCCCTTTTTGGAAGGATTTAACAATTTAGCCATCGCCCACACCCGATAACCAATGGGTGTGCCAATAGTTAGGTCAAACACATGCTTATTCTGAGACATGTGAAGCCATTGCTGTACAGAGAAGCCATCTGCTATATCAAGAGCAGTACTTATTCTTGTGGATTTATTGAGATGAAGAACTAAATTACATTTCTAGACACTTGTTACAGTGTCGGTCAAAGAGGAAATCTAATAATAATCTCCCAAGAATAAGGGAGTAAAACAACAGCAGTTTCAGCCAACTATTTCATTAGTCTTAGACATCTCTGTGTCATGTGATGGAGCTTAGCCTGCTTATGTTCTTTGTTGTGATAAAGTCGTCCCCAGATCATGAGAAAGCCAATCTCCGAATAACAGAGTTGAAAATAGCAATAGTAATTAATTAAATAACTACACAATCTACTTTTTTATCCATTTATAGTTCTGTTTAATATTGTGGAATGTCCATGAAACAAGTCCTTATTATCGATGACATTATAACAGCTAAAAATAGCCGTTCCTTCACCAGCCTTGCTATTTTTTAAATCCCTCTTGAAGTCAGTGAAACAAAAAAATGCATCTTGTCATGTTACCAAGAACCTAAAAAAAAAAATGTACAGTTGCAAAACACTGATGCTGGAAATTCCTATAAATGTAAAAAAAAAAACGTCTCCAAAGATGATGCGTTTTTCTTTCTTTAAAAATGATTAGGCTTTTTTGTTTAACGCCTTACGAAATCAAGAATAATGACCAACTTTCTGAGCTGTCCTTCCTCGTCTAATCTTGCCATGTGTGATGCAACATGAGCATCGTATATTATTTAACACACAAAAAATAATTACCCCCCCCTCCACAAATCTCTGTAGACCAACTGCCGCCGCCCCAGGACTGGACTTTGTTGGTGTAGTGGTATAAACTACTGCGTGACAATTTTGTTTATGTAAAAGTCCAGGGCGAGTTCCTGATCTGTTACTTCAGTGTTCAAGCCTTCACTTGTTCTGCATGCAAAGCTCTCAGACTGGGCGACTCTTTTAACGGGAAATATGCAAATCCAAGCTCCCTACAGAGGTTGTTGATTGGTCAGTGGTTTTGGTGAATTTGAATGCACCCACGAGCTAATGCAAAAAAAAAAAAACCTAGCTGATCCCATGTGCTACGAATTCTGAAGAATGCAGTAACCAATTCCAAGAGATGTTTGGTTCCTTGGATACTGTTCGCAACTTAACAACCTCACAAAGCCTTTATAGCACATACAATACACCGTCTGGAGAGAGAGGCGTGTACTACGATAATGACATGCCCGAAATCGTTATTTATTAACATTGTGCTATGAATAGCACTGTAAATAACATTTTCACACAAAAAAAAAAAACCTTGGCTGAAGAACGGTTTTTAAAGCAGGAACAGAGAAGGCAGAACTTCAGTTTAATTTTGATTAACTACTAAAGGGTAAGAACCTAATGATGTGTGTTTCTCCTAACCAAATGATTTTGTGTAGTTTCTCATCATTTAATAATAATGCTAATCATGATCACTAAATTACTAAAAGCTGTAATATTGACGTGTGCAGATTATACTGTTGTTTTTCACGCTAATATAAGATTCTTTTGTAATTCACATCTCAGCTGATCACTTCAAAATGATACAAATGTAAATTTCATTTATGCCAATCCAATCACATGACGTATTACTTTATAATCTCGTGCACCATTTAGCAGTAACGTTAATCTCTTTCGGCTCTTGTAAGTGGCCTCTGGAGCTGTTGGATTACACTTTTATCCATTAGGGGAGATTAAAGTGGCCATTGCTGTATCTTCTTGCTCCAGACACACAAATTGCACTTTAAAGCCAACAGCGCCAGGGTCTATGCATAAAATATTAAATATTAACAAGAATAATGCATTATATTATGTATTTATGAAGCATTTATGCAATCCCTGATGATATTTTGTGGTTGCAACAATCCTTGTGCTTTTTTGAAAAATTGATGCGTGTTACAAATAGCTCATAGATCCAAGCCTTTGATTAAATAATATAATTAAAATGTTAATTTGTTGTAAACATTGAAAGCAGTTCTAAAAAGAAAAAATTAAATATATGTTTAAAAAGTAGAATTGTAAGTCGTTAACATAGTGTTAAGACAAGGTTTGGAAACAAAATCATATTTTTTATCTGGGTGATATCAGAAGTGCTGGTATGGACAAAATTTCTAGTAGCTTGTAAGTGTTTTTACAATTTCCTGTACAGTACTGTTTTAGGAGTTTTAATTTTTGGTCAAATGGGACCGTTTGAAGCAACGAAGTTACATTTTACAGTCCATAATTTGTAACCTAACCTCCTTCTGTTCTTCTGTTATAATGATATATTGTTGTAGTGTCATAAAAATGGTAACTTTTTTAATCTCCCTGTATTATCATTGAATAAGCATAAACAGACTCCAGGACAGTTTCAGTTTTAATAAGTATAGGATGTATAATAAGTACAGCAAAAATGAATTATACACCAATTAGCCATCACTTTAAAACCACTGATGGTTGAACTGAATAACATTGATTTCATATTCTCATTACAATGGCACTTGTCAAGGGGTGGGATACATTAGGCAGCAAGTGAACAGTCGGTTTTCAAATTTGATGTGTTGGAAGCAGGAAAAATGGGCAAGTGTGAGGATCTGAGAGACTTTGACAAGAACCAAATTTTGATGGATTACAGCATCCCCAAATCGGCAGGTCTTGTGGGGTGTCCCAGGATACATCGGTTAGTACCTAACAAAAGTAGTCCAAGAAAAGGCAACAGGTGAACTGGCTACAGGGTCATGGCTGCTCAATCCTCAGTAGCACGCATGGGGACTGAAGGCTAGCCATTCTGGTCCACTCCCACAGAAGAACTACTGCGACACGAATTGCTGAAAAAGTTAATGCTGGCTATGATAGAAAGGCGTCCGAACACACAGCTTGTTGTGTATGGTGATACGTAGCTGCAGACCAGTCAGCGTGCCAATGCTGACCCCTGTCCACCACAGAAAGCACCTACTATGGGCATTGAGCACCAGAATAGCACCCTGGAGCAATTGAAGAAGGTGGCCTGATCTGATGAATCACATTTTCTTTTACATCATGTGGACGGCCAAGTGTGTGATGCGTCACTTTCCTAGGGAAGAAATGGCACCAGGATTCACTATGGGAAGAAGGAAAGGTTGTGGAGGCAGTGTGATGCTCTGGGCAATATTTTGCTGGGAAACTTGGGTCCTGGCATTCATGTGGGTGTTACTTTGACATGTACCACCTACCTAAACATTGTTGTACCCTTCAAGTACCCCCCTTCATGGCAATTCCCTAATGTCAGTGGACTCTTTCAGCAGGATAATATGCCCTGCCACACTGCAAAATTGTTCAGGAATGGTTTGAGGAACATGCCAAAGAGCTCAAGGTGTTGGCCAAATTCCCCATATCTCAATCCAGTTGAGCAGCAACGGCAGCTCAGTGGTTAAGATGTTGGACTAGTGATCGGAAGGTTGTGAGTTCAAATCCCAGCACTGCCATGCCATCTCTGCTGGGCCCTTGAGCAAGGCAACAACTGGTGGTATAAATGAGATCTGGATAAGTGTAAATCAGTGCACTGGACAAACAAGACTGATAGTCTGATCCATGGAAGTACGCAACTTCCAGGAATCCATGCCACAACCAGTCAGAGATGCATTGGTGGCACAAGGGGGATTACACAATATTGGGCAGGTGGTTTTAATGTTATGGCTGATTGGTGTAATCAGAGTTCATGTAGCTGCCTGCAGGTAAAATTTCAGAATCAGAAAATTTTTCAGTTTTTTTACCTTGTCTAGTTTGATTAAAAAAAACCCACATACTTCCAACAACCTTGGACAACCTTTAACTCAACTTCAGTTAAAATTTCTTCCTATTCCATGTGGTTTGAGATCACAGGTGGTTGTGGGAGTGACTGAGGTCAAAGGTTATTTCAAGATGAGTGAGCTGGAGCAGCTTCGACAGGAGGCGGAGCAGTTGAAGAACCAGATACGAGTAAGATAACTCTCATAACTACTATTAACACCATGTACGATTATGATATTTTGGTCAATTATGTCACAGTGCTCTTCTGAAGACCATCATGGGTTTCAGATGTAGTTTAAAATAGTGTGTAACCTATCGTTTTTCTGACTGTTGAATAGAATAATCTTAAGATCTGTGTTTACAGGATGCAAGGAAAGCATGTGGAGACTCTACACTTACTCAGGTAAAGCTCAGCTACACGTACATGCAAGTTACCACCCCATGTAAATAATTTTACTATAACAGTATATCTGGAGGGTTTTATTACTCATACATAAATTGCTTTTTATTTATGAGAGAACAATGTTACCCTTTTTAATGTTTATAGTTATAGTTTGAAACATGATGTTGAATATCCATGACACGATTTTGTTTAGTTCTTGTTATCACTTACATCATAGCTATAAATTTTGGTCAATCATTAGCCTCTCTTGTCCTAACAGAAAATTTCATCATGTTAACAATGACACAAGCTTTTTTAAAATCAATTTATTTTGGCATCCCTTATAGAAGTCTACATGTATATATTTTTTTTTTTTACTGTAGAAACGCTAACATACTAGATGAGAATGAGTGCATTAATATTAATAATAGTAACAAGCCTATTATAGAAAATAATCAACACCTCTTGACTAGAATTGAGAATTCAGTAGTGCTGCTGAAGAAATGATTTTATAATCTATATATGTGTGTCTGTGTGTGTAGATAACAGCAGGACTGGACCCGGTGGGTAGGATTCAGATGCGGACAAGGCGTACTCTCAGAGGCCATTTAGCCAAAATCTACGCCATGCACTGGGGCTCCGACTCCAGGTACAATTTTTATTGTACTATTCTATTCATTTTGCTAAAGGTGTAGTTTTGCTTATGACACATCACGATCCTTCAGCTCTGATATATTCACCCCACTGTGTACATGTAAAACATGTAAATGGATTGATTAAAATGTTGAGTCTTTTGAGCTTTGAAATGAATGCCTTTAAATGATAGCCTTTTCTAAGTTTGCATCATTTTAAAAAGAGATCTGAACATCACTGGAAAAACTGAGTTAGTCAGTCAGGATTGTACTTTTATCTTCATCCACTAGAGGATGCTATTTATATTCACTCAATTATGATAAACATCTTCAGCCAGTTATTTTTTTTATTCTCCTCATCACTGTAATCTCAGGCTCCTGGTCAGTGCTTCACAAGATGGCAAACTCATCATCTGGGACAGTTATACCACAAACAAGGTACATCCCAGTGGCAAAAAAATGGAAATAATTACATCGTTAACACACCCTGCCTAGTGTGCCTAAAACAAAATGCTTTCATTACACACTGTACATATATATTTTTTGGAAATACCTTTTCAACCTGATGTGTGTTATGCTGGATGTTTGTGTAGTGTTATATTTATAAGCTGTTGATCTAAAAGTGCTCTGATTGGACAGATCCATGCCATCCCTCTGCGCTCATCATGGGTGATGACGTGTGCTTACGCACCATCTGGAAACTTCGTAGCCTGCGGTGGTCTGGATAACATCTGCTCCATCTACAGCCTGAAGACCCGCGAGGGCAACGTGAGAGTCAGCCGAGAGCTCCCTGGACACACGGGTACACACACACACACACACACAGCTTGATATTAAAGGCCATCAACTAGCTGTCAAGCCACTAAAGAAGATTTACACAGCAGTTTATATTTGCCATTTAGAAATTCAGCTTTATATAAACACCAGCCCTTGAATTTTTTTTTTATAAACAAATTTGATCACAGTGTCACAGTGTCCGCTTCCTGCCTGTGCTCTTCCTCAGGTTACCTTTCCTGCTGTCGCTTCATTGATGACAATCAGATCATCACGAGTTCAGGAGACACCACCTGGTACGTTTAACCCTCTCCTGGATGTGAAATGTCTGCAGCAACCAGTAAATTCAAATACAAGTACTAAAACTTATTCAATTGTAACTTAATTCAATAAAAATCCTGCAAGTTGTGCTGCAGCAAATTAGCCCTGAAATGGCTTTCATGTTTTTAACCACTACCTCAGTTAACAGCCTGCTTATGTATTTGTTTGTGACTAAATGTACAAAATCAGACTCCTAAAATTGGTGCCAGTGTGGAGAAGTGTTTGCTGCTTAGTGCTTTTGTGAATTACTAAACTGTTCCAATCATGGACGAACAGAACAGTGTTCAGGAGATTGCGAATTTGAATCCTGACGATATTCAGGCGAGCCGAACTGGTCATGCTCTTCCCTGTCAATCATAATGAGTATAGCCAATAGTGGGCGTCTTGTGAACTCGGGTATGTGGAAGAGGGCGGATAGCACTTTCCTCTGAGTAGGTTATGCTGCCCTGTGATGCTGTAGCAGTTTGAATAGATTTGGAGGTTGGCTTCATGTGCTTTGTAGGAAGTATGTGCTTGATTCACCCTCCCTGGTTTTATTTATTTATTGGTGGTTGATGGTGTAGTTAGCTATTACGTGAGAACTGGCACAACCTCAAAAATGGGGGCTGTAACTTTTGGAGGTAGTAGGGCATGGTGATCAATGCAGAATAAATTGCATTTCAGGAAGGTCACGCTCAGCTTGGGACTTTAGAGAAGGTGATCACAGCAGGTCTTCATTAGGGTAATCTGTAGTGAGCACCAGTAAAAGTGAATTCTTCCTCTAGATATGTGTGTGTTTGTGTGTCAGTGCCCTGTGGGACATCGAGACAGGCCAGCAGACCACACTGTTCTCAGGTCACAGTGGAGACGTGATGAGTTTGTCCTTGGCTCCGGATTCGCGCACATTCATTTCAGGAGCATGTGACGCCTCGATCAAACTGTGGGACGTCAGAGACAGCATGTGCAGACAGACGTTTACAGGCCATGAGTCTGACATCAATGCTGTGTGTGTGAGTACACCATCCCTGCAGGCTTCACTCTCAAGTGAATTTCATTGTACTGTAATAGGGAAAATCTGAAATAATTCCATATCCGATTAAATACTTACTTATTTATTTTGCCATCTTCTTGTCATGTCTTCAGTTCTTCCCCAGCGGCAGTGCATTTGCCACGGGCTCAGATGATGCCACATGCCGCCTGTTTGACCTGCGTGCGGATCAGGAGCTCGGCCTTTACTCGCACGACAACATCATCTGTGGCATCACGTCAGTCGCGTTCTCACGCTCAGGCCGCCTGCTGCTCGCCGGATACGATGACTTTAACTGCAACATCTGGGATGCCATGAAAGGAGACCGTGCAGGTAGAATCCTCACCAACACTCTCTCTGGAATTTTCACCAACTGTGCTCGGAATGCTTTACAAGTTGGTAAAGATTTCCCTTTAAGTCTTTATAAATGAAGTATTTAATGTGGCCGTCGTTGTCGTATTCAGAGTCGGTGGTGTAAATCCGGCTAAGACAATATTAATGAAGAGGAACGTATATGTAGTCAGAATCGGCCCTGGTCTGATTACACAAATTACCCTCCAAGGCAGTTTGAGGGCCGGTATGGAGCTACTGCCTAATCTTGATCCATTTCTTCACATTTCGACAGCCAAAGAATCAACTCTTGGCTAGGAAAACAGGTTTGAGAGTGGCATCAACACTTTGCAGGTCTAGAACCAAGACCTGCTTATGTCAGGGGGTGGAATTAAAGTAACTAGCAAGACCAACAAGGCCAGGAAACGCAGAGATGTATTCAGTGAAGTAAAGATGTGGCCCTATGGTGGCTCTCTAGCTCATGGAAAAGTAAACTGGTTCTTAAAAGGTTCTCTCAACCAACTCTCAACCAGCACCAGCCCAGAACTAGCACCTAGTTCACGTTGGTGGAAAGGGTGTAGATGATGTATGAATGAAAGCTTGACAAGGATTGAAATATACCTAAATAGGAGTGTAGTAAAGTGTAGTTTAATTTAACATGGCTTCCACCTTCATTATTCAGCAGATTATAAAATAGCACTTGACCAAGTGTATTCTATGTTGCATATGAAGTTTTGCTCCAACAGCTAATTGTGTGCACAATTTAATGAAGCCATCTTAATCTTAAGGGGATTTTTTTCCGTTAATGCTTTTAATTAACCAAATTAGCCAAATTCGGGCAGCACGGTGGTGCAGTGGTGTCGCCTCACAGCAAGAAGGTCCTGGGTTCGATCCCCGGATCACCCAGGGTGCCTTTCTGTGTGGAGTTTGCATGT
>JAQMYM010000017.1:12897351-12921432 GCA_030014255.1 Parauchenoglanis ngamensis | reverse complement strand
CTCACTCACTCACTCACTCACTCACTCACTCACTCACTCACTCACTCACTCACTCACTCACTCACTCACTCACGGAGGCTACGCTCTCAGCTCCTGTTACACACCCCTGAGAGTTCGATTGCTATTGTGAGCTTTGTCCAATGATGAGAAAATAAAGCCATAAAAAGAATACAGCTTTTATTTGGAAAACCAAGAGCCTCAACAATTACTTTTAGTTATTGTGGAAGATCTATCTTAAACCTGACCTATCAAAACCTGCTAAAGACTACGACTCAAAATGGCTTTGAAATTATTGTATTTTGATCTCTTTTCAAATTAGGTATCCATTTTTAAATGAACTATAAATATTATGCAAAGATGGACATCAAGCAAACATCTCTAGAAGCAGCATAGTCAGATGATTTCAGAGACAGGAAAGTCTTCAAGAGGCAGGTTTCACTGTAATTTTATTAACTTGTATTAGCTATTAAAAAAAAAAAAAAAGAGTAAGGTGAGGCAACAGCTCTTTATAGATGCTATAACACAAGTGAGAACAGGAACTACCCTGGATGTTCCACAACATTAGAACAGAAAAATCCATGTCATGTCATTTATTAATAAAATAAAAACGAATTGTTGGTGAATCGCTATAGTATACAGGGAATAAGACACGCAACTGTACGCTATAATAGGAAAACAGTAAGGTAATAGTAGCGCCGCTTCACGTCAGGTCGCATCACACCAAAATGCTGTTGATTGTTTTCCTAGAACAGCATGACCTTATTTCTTACTAAGCCACTTTACGACACTGTTCAATGGTAAAAGCCTATAAAACATTGTCATGAAGAATTTGTGTGCGTGTGTGATGCTTTAACCAGACACTCTGTGTAGGTCATCGTTCTCTGTATAAATATTCACACACTTTAGAACAGTATCTGCACTCTTAGAGAATAGAAGATGAAGAAGCCTTTATCTGTCACATATACTTTACAACACAGAGAAAGTCTTTTCTTCGCGTATCCCAACTTGCTAGGAAGCTGGGGTCAGAGCTCAGGGTCAATCACCCCTGGAGCTTAAAACACCCCTGGAGCTCAAGGGCCCTTCAGTGGCAGCTTGGCGGTGTTGGGGCTTGAACCCCCAACGTTTTTATCAGTAACCCAGTGCTTTTTTTTTTTTTTTTAGAGAGAGGAAGAAAAGCATCTCTGTAGCTGTGACCCAAAATAGCCCTGCGTTTCAGATAAGCCCGTCTTCCCGTTGTCTTTGCCTGTTTATAAGCACTAATGTGTCCCTGCAGTGTAACAGATGACACCCATCTCTCTCCCTTTCTCTCCCCTCCATCTGTCTGTCTCTCCTTGATGAATGCCTTCTGCACTCTCTTATCGCTCTAATCAGACGGATCAGCCGAAAGAGGAGGACAAAGATCTGAGCTGCGCATGATAATTTAATGAAAGCAAACACAAACACACAGACGTCTTTAGATCTTTCTGCCTCCTCAAAGCTGATTGATTCAATCAGACCTCTGCCACCTGCGTGAGCTCACAGCTGCTTCAGGGTTGCTCACGGTTCTGGTCGGCACACAAAGGGGGAAATAAACGACCCGTTCCTCTCTGATCTTTACAAAGTAATAGAATGCTTTGATGGCCTGAATTTAGCATGGATTTAACATATATGAACAAAATGTATGAATATGTAAAAAAAAAAAAATAAAAAAAAAAAGTATAAAATAAATAAATAAATAAATATATACCAAGAGTGTAGCATTGGGAATGTTTGATAAAAATAAAACGTCCTCCGAATTAAACAGGACATTTGGGACAGACCCTAAGAGATAAACAGGTATAGCTGCACACAGTGTCTGCAGTCATTCATCAGCACACACACACTGTATGAATGCTTAAGCAGTCTGCAGCAGCAGATGGAGCATATGTGTGTGTGTGTGTGTGGAGCCTGTTACAGTGTTACTCAACACTTTGAAAGCCAATGTTGTGATATGCTGCATTCCCACAGGACACAAACCCATAACTCAGTGCTGGTGTTTTCTCAATTCCTCTAAACCTGATCAATATAATTAATGACCAGGGCTATCAGTGCTCAACTCATCACTGTTGGACTTCTGGGTAATGGTCTTAACCAGCACCTGCTCAGGATGGACTGTCCCATTGGACACAAATGTTATGCCAAATAAATAATATAAGGAAGGAATTAAAGACTTTGCTGTTTTAGGAAAATAATCAATAAATCCTTTTTTTCCTCTCTCTCTCTTGACCGTAAGATAAGACAGGGGAAAAAACAGCTTGTGACGTTAACAAGAAACGTGAAACTTCGACCTCCTCTGCAATGAAGACTGTCCCATGGAGGAAAACCTTTACAAAGTGCTGACACTGGAGACTCCTTCAATAAATGACAAAAAAAAAAGTCACCAAAGCAGTGAAAAGACATTTTTCTTTGTTAAAATACCAAAACGTAAAATGACAAATAGGCAAGTGAAAATATCTTGAATATAATTTATCTCCTAGGTTAAGATCAATATAAGATTATTGAACCTATTTCTAGATATCGTTACTAATTTAAAAGTCTTATTTGATTAATAGATTAAGCTAATTTTAAGCATTTCTTTTCTAGAAAGAAGCAAATCTTTAAAGCTTGAAATGAGTAAGATGTCCAGAAATGGGTTTAATAACCTCTAACAAGAAATACTTTCAGGATGTTTTCACTTGCTAACATAATTATTTTTTGCAGCGTAATATTTATTAACACATTCGGATTAATCTGATTTGAGAATTCATCAGGGCTGTGGATAATGTAAATCGTTACCAGTGTTTTTAGATTCCATGATGTAAAATAAAATTGAAAATGAATTCAAGTCTATGGGTGACACTTGGATTATAAGCCCTCAGTGTTATCTATGTGGGTCTCTAATATGTACATCAATGTTAGACAGCTAAACCAGCTTGTAAATTCCAATTCTGCTCAATTTCACTAGTTTTCATACCAGTGACATCATAAGAAAGACTGTTGGCATTGGTTTTCCCACCACACAGTACCGGCTTGACTCGACTCAACTCTACTTGCTTTTGGTATCAGGTATCATGCGTTTTCCACTGCTGATATAGTACCCCCTCAATGTAGCTGGGCATCATAGCAACACCGCAGGAAACTGCCATGTCATGTCATCTTCAATGCGACTCACACAGGGTTAAGGTTAGTTTTAATTAACTCAGAATTTTATTCTCATTTTAGAGAAATGAGAAGCAAAGAAGGTGAGTTAGGCCAATAAAATAGCATTCCAGACATTGTTTACCTGGCATGTTAACTATTCATATTAACCATTGTACTGCAAAATCGTATGCATCATGACACAACGAATATTATGAATCATGATGATTCGTATCTTCAATTCTATTCAGTGCCATTTTGCTCATTTCCCAGCAGACTTGCCAGAATATGTCAGCAAACATTGATTGTACATGAGATGAATGATTAGCAAGTTGCGGAATCCCATCACAAATTTAAACGCAAGCGTTGTCTGATTAGCTGGTAAAATTGGTGCTTGATTTCCTGTCAGGTAAGTAAGCCTGTCAAGCAGACCCCGGGTTAGCTTTAAGCCCAAGTAATGAGGACAAATGCTAATGAGGCCAAGAATATCAGCGTTCAGGCTTGAAACAGAATCATCAAAGAGCCTTAGAGAACACAGAGGCTTACGCAGGAGAAAAAATTCTACCGACGACCATTTTGTCTCTGTCTGTCTTTTGACAGAGGCACGCATACACAGTACACATGTCTTAACGGCAATGGTGTGAATTTAATGATTGTAGAAGAAGGGAATTAAAGAAAAACAGTCGCATTATCGGTCATTACCACAAATTATAGTGTAAAATTGAATAGGCAAAACCGTTTTCTCTCTGCTCCAATTTACTGTAATAGGACACGCTCACATACAACCAGATCTCCTAATAGATCTATAATTAATCCATTTATAATAATTCATTTATACCCCTACTGGTGTCTTGAATAATAGTCCAAACCACCCTGCTAAGCAAAAGGGCCTATTAGAGCAGGATTACCTCTTACACACTCTCATGAAGGCAGAAGACGCTCTCAAAAGTGAACAGTGTTCTATAAAGACTCCACAAACTCGAATAATTATTCTTTACTTAAATTCAATTTTTAAGCCTCACCAATCCTAATACACCAATCCTAACCTAATCCTAAGGCCTTTCTCCTATACAAAGCAGCTAATGTAACATCCAAAGCGGTGGCCCTGTTCTAAGGTTACAGGCTCCTCCCCGTCAGCCTTGGCTGCTGTACAAACCGGTTCGAGGTAAATAGAAAAATCCCCAGTATTGAATTAACACCTATATTGTCGAGCTGTTCCCAGGTGGACCAAAGAACACTAAGTGCTGATGAGACACTGGGGATTCGGCGGTGTCGTGTGTGTTCATGTTAGCCCTTGAATCGAGAAAGCCGGTGCAAGATTTATTAAATCAGAAATCCTAGCATGCTGCACACTAGCATTTATTGGTAACAAGTACTGCAGCAAGAAATGTTCATGTGAGTCAAATTTTGCACTGTCAGAATAACTAGCCTGGTCCATTTTGGGATTCTCTTTCAATTTCCTAGTGTAAAAATCTACCATCATTGGTCAGACATGTTAGCCCGTTTATGTCTATGGTGGAATTGAATGGTGGTGTTTAAAAAAAATAAAGAATTCAGCTATGTACCATCAACCACCCAAACTACTCAAGCTATTCCAACTTGGTTACCAAAACTGTTTCCATTTCCCCTCAGCTTGTGTATATTGAAAAGTTTGATTAATACCATGATCCTGTCAACATCCTTGACGTTTTTAGACCCGATTATCAAACTGTAACACCCTCAATAAGGAACAGTGTTGCAGCAGTAAGCAGGGTGCCAGGCGAGATCTTCTACACTTTTCATGCTGGGAGGGTCCTCCTCGGCTTCCAGTCTACTGAGAATTGCCTATACCTTCCTCCTTCAAATAAAGTCCCCACCCTCCATGCTGATAAAAGATTCCAGGGTAACCCTGGCATTTAATTCAGCACCATGATGATGTGCCATGTAAGCCGGGCTGCAGTAATCTGGAACTAATCCTCAGAGGTCCATGTCACTGCAGCCCCACAATCTGCCTAGTAGCCTGTTATTATAGATATTCCTCTAAAGCATGTTTTCCTCTTGTCCCAAAATGCCCAATGCACAGAAGAAAACAGTTGGAGTGCAAGCAAAAAACAAACAAACAAACAAACAGACAGACAAACAAACAAAAACAACAAGGCAATACAAATGCAATGCAAAAGTGGAGAAATGCAGTGCAGAGATCAGGTGTGAAATGCATGAGAATGTAGTGAAACGGTATTCATGGTGGGTGGTGGTTCCTGCATGGAGGTGGTAATGCGGTTCTTACCCCAGCTGCTGGCGGTCCTCCCGCAAAACTCACGGGTCCTCGGGTTCCAGATGAACTCTTTCCAGCCGCTCTTGTTGCCGTCCTTTGCCATTTTCTTTGCTATATGATGCAACAATGATGCGGTCACTGAACTAAAGCCTGAGGTTTAACGCTCACACACACATATACATACACACACACACACACGCACACACACCCACACACACGCACTGAAAGGGAATGAAGCACCGGCAAAGGAGAGCTCTGCGCTATTAGATTCCTATCTATTAATTTCAGGTTAAATGAAAATGAACGTCCTGTTTAGGAGATCACAGCCTACTAGCTTATTAAAATGAAAAAAATAAAAACAAAAAAAGAAGGATGAATGAGGAAGGAAGTTCCACGGCCGGCTCAGAGCTATCTCATCGCAATGCGCATGCGCAGATGACAGCAGCCCGGGGCGATCCGCAGAGCGGTGCAGTGCAGGGGTAAAAAAAAAAGTGCAGACACTGCGGTAAGACCAAAAAAAAAAAAACAGCCCGCGTCGTCTCTCTGCCTCTGAGCGCTTCACAACTCGACCCCCCTCCTCTCGGAGAAGAAAATAAGATCATCCCTCCTGCGAACCGCCGCAAAGCCTCCCAGCGGCCAATCACAGAGCTGTGCGCCGCGCTGACCCCGCCCCTTAGCGACTAAGCAGCACACTGCATGGCTGTGTTCCAAATGGAGCACTTCTGTATCTTTAGTACACTGCAGCTAGCCTGTTCTAAGATAAATCTAGCAAGTACATTCAGTTTTCTCACTTGTTCCTGTGAACGTAACTGAGCAGCACTGGAGGAAATTGACAAAAACATGATCAGAAACTTAATATCACTAATTTTGTCTAAGGTGGCACAGAGTGTAGCATTGCTGCCTCACAGTTCCAGGATCCCAAATGCATTCCTGAGCTCGGGTTACTGTCTGTACAGAGGTTCTTTAAATGTGCACTCAGTGTGGATTTGCTCTGGGTTTGCTGGTTTCCTCTCATCTACCAAAAAAGATACTGGTAGGCTGTGATAAATTGCCCTGTGCTGGACAACACAGATAGCGAGTGAGTTCAGTCTAGAGAAACAATGACTCCTTTTCCAGCATATTTCAGAAAAAAAGCTGATATTATAAATTACTGCATGTCTTGATGCCACCGTGAACAAAGGGACTCATTTGACTGACAAGTTGCCAAGATGCATGTGCTTGTCTTTTTTAACACTAGCCAAAATCATGTCCCCTAAATGCATTCATATTAGCATACTGGCTAGATATGAAGAAGAGTCCATGCCAGAATCAAAAGCAATCACAATGGTTAAAATATGGTTAAAAAACATGAAATGCAATACACAAATTATATTACTCTTCATCGGCGACATGTAACAAACGTGCTACATTGAAAAGCAAAACTGTGATCTCGGCAGAATGTTTTTGTTCATTCTCGGGAGGATAGATTCACTCTGGCCGCAAGCCATGGCAGCAAACATGCAGCCCTTTTGTAGCTTATAGAACTGAACTGGCTTGCCAGGATGAATCTGCAACCCTAGACCCCTTTACAGAGCGCCTGATCCCTCTGGAGCTTTTGAATGCAGACAAACCCAATCGACTCCTCCCTCACTCGGTTTAGATGGTAGTAAACAATCCTGCACATCAGACTAATTGAATGTTGATTTCATTTTTGGAGCAGCCAGTGGAATGTGAGGTGATGCTCAAAAATATACCAATCTTATTAAGTGACTGGGTGATTAAACACTGGCTAAGTATATCAAGCGATATCATCGTTAATCATCTTTGAAACTAAGACAGTTTCTGTAATCACTTACATTTTAGCAGCTACGAGTCATTCCCTCGCCAGGGGCAAGCAAGGAAAACCAAGATGAAGGACAAAAAGTAAATAGCCTTGTTACGATCTTAACAATATTTTCAAGAAGAGAGATTTCAATACAATACAATATTTTATTTATGTATTTACAATACAATATTTTAACATCTGAATGTAACTACAGATAGGTCTAAATGTTGTCACAAAAGCACTAATTTTCTGACATCCAAGCCAAATATATAGCCAAAGAAGCTAGTTTCCCTATACTAGCTACAACTTTGTGGTGGCATTGTTATGGTTACAGTGTGTTCACTGTGTGAGCTGCTTACTTCCATATCAGCATAGTAGCAATAAAAGCAGCCTATGTAGACATCAATGTATCACTGTAGTCAATGTATTACAGATAGCTTTATTATTCGATCAGTGGTGCGCATCCATTTGTGACAACATGTCAGAAAGACATGATAATAATGACAATCACTATCTGCCACCGCTAGACAGGCAGGATATTATTATACAGTGGTATTCAGACCCCTTCACTTTCTGCACACATTATATTTCAATTATAGATTTAATTGAAAACTGATTAAATTCACTACAAACAGTAATTCATAATGAGAAAGCAAAAACTTTTAGATTTTTTTGTAAATTCATTAAAAAATCCGAGACTGAAGGCTCTAATTTACCTAAGTATGATGACCCTAGGCTAAGACACTCCAAATTTAGCCCAGGTTTGCTTTGATAATCTTGGGGTGTCTCTAAAACTTGCCTGGAGTACCCCAGTGACAAATGCAATTAACTGGACCTGTGCGTTTAGGTCTCATGATTCACAGCACATGTCAGACTAAAGACCAACCATTAAGTACAAGAAATTTTCCATAAACCTCCATGAACAACTGTGTCGAGAAGTAGATCTGGGTAATGTTTTCAGGAGCACAGGGCACAATCTGGGGAAATGGAAGCACCAGGACTATTCCCAAAGCTGGTACTGATCCAGATTAGAATGGCCGGGGGGAGGCCTTTGAGTAGAGTGACTAGATGTAATCGTCTCCTGAGTCAAGAGCATATGGCAGGCACATAACTCTGTGGGGAAAACATGATGAAAAAGATTCCCTGGAAAGACATATGGCTCAAAAACAAGTGCATCTGATGAAAACCAGATAATGCTCATTAACTAGCTAATAACATCCCTAGGGTGAAGCATGGTGGTGGCAGCATGAATGCTATGGGGGTGCTTCTCAGTGACAAGGACGGGAAAAATGGTCAGAATTGATGGAAAATTAATCAAGCAAAAATAAAGAGAGGTTTTTGAAGAAAACATGTTCCAACATGCAGAGAAGGTATGACATGACTCAAATCATAGGCCCAAGACAATGCAAGAGTAAATTCAAGCCCCTTAAGTGACCCTTTTAAAGTCTGAATTTAAATGCCATTGAATATCTGTGGAGAGACCTGATGATGACAGTTCACAGACGCTCCCCAGCAAGTCTGATTGAGCTTAAGAGGATCTGCCAGAAAGAATGGGAGAAACTGCCCAAATCCTGAATACTGAATAAAGGATCTGAATACATGTCTAAATGAGAGATCTCAGATTTTTGATTATGAAAAAAACCTTGCAAATTTAATAAATTTTCTATTAAATTAATAACAAAATTAAATGTTCAAAAAACTTAAGTTGTCTGAATGCTATCTGAAGTCACAGTAAGTCTAACGGCAGAGCTGACTTTACCCAGCAGTCTGTGCTGAATTGGGACAGCGAAAGCCTTGTCCCCACAGTCTAATCTATAAACAGCTGTCCCAAAGGTAATCTCTGCCTCTCTGGGTGAGGCTAATGGAATACCATAGATGTGTTGCCCCCTTCTGGTTTAGTGTAGAGTTACATGGTAGGTTTAGAAGGTAGATAAGTGACATAACCAATGAAGTAATGAATGCGATTAACGTAAAGCAAAGAGAAAATACAGAGTGAATATTTCAAGATACCTTCACATGAAGGTCATGCTTAAGCACAGCGTTGGTTTCCAGTCAAGACACATCAAGACACACAATTATTTAGTTCATCATATAAAATTTATTTCATGACGATATCAATGCAAATATAGCACTACAGTGATTTCCAAGGTACATCGTATCTTACCATATCAATATATTATGGCACTCATAATATGGCCACCATTTAAGTAGACACGCAAAGCCGACAGCTTCTGTAAACTAGTTTTATCATTAATTCTACCCCTTCATTGTAATAAATTGTAACTAGATGATTACTTAATATATTTGAAGTACAAATTGGGCACAGTTTATTCAGACCGAGACACAGCCCAATCCTTCTCTAAGTTGGAATCCTTTGAGAACTCCCAGCATGCATTGCACCAGCCCTCTACTTCCTCTGTTGTGATTCTGCTTCCTGTTTGACAGAGATTGTACTGATAGTGCCCATCTGGGTCATGTGGTGATTGTCAATGAAATTGTGGAACAGTCATGTGAGCACCATGGTGACACCACAGTAACATCATGCTGTTGTGTTAACGTCAAGCTGTTAACACCAGAGCAACCTCACGGTAACAACTTGACAGTACACTCATTGTGGGTGGTATTGTTTTACCAAGATTTCCAATAATGCCATGGTAGGGGAACACCATGGTGTAACCACAGTGACACTATTATGACACCATAGTGACCTCACGATGATATCATGATGAAACAAGGGTACTTATAGGGTACTCAACAAGGTCATATGGTGTTACCATGACTGTCAGATACACCAAGGTAACATCATGACAACACTATGATGACACCACTGTAACCTCAGGTTAACACCACAATGACAACCCAGTGATCACAATAACACTAGGATGACACCACAGTAACCTTTCGGTAACCCCGTGATGACAGCACAGTAACCTTTCAGTAACATCATGATGTCACTTCTGTAACCTCAAGGCAACACCATGAGTAACCCCTTGGTAATACCAGAATAACATCGGTTTTCTCAAAATGGTCATGTGGCATTACTGTGTTGCACCATTAGAACACCATGGTGACACCACAGTAACCTCTTTGTGACACCATGACAACATCGGGGTAAAAAGTGGTCAAATGGTGTTACCATGATTGACACCATAGTAGCATCATGAAAAGGCCTTGATGACACAACAATAACTATATGGTAACACCATAACCACACCAGGGCTACACCATAATGACACCATGAAGACAGTAACGGCGTTGACGACACTGCAATGTGACCTTTCCGTTTCTCAATAGTGTTGATAAAGTGAAAACTGTACAAGTTGTTGACAACTGTTTAGAAAGAAACAACAAAGTTAAAACACAATCACAAGAGGAGAACGGAAAAAAAAAACCCCACTTGCGTGCCATAGTACAATCACAGAAAGATCTACTTGTCAATAGTTAGGCCAAACTCCGTTCTACTCTGACCTCGAGAAAATAAAAAATAGAGGAAAGTCAAATGCAGCAAAAAAAAATAAAAATAAAGGAAGAGGTATAATAAGAGAAGTGTTACCAGTAGTGAGGAATATGACAAACTATTTATAACAGCAGTAGTAATTCAATAGCAGCAAAAGTATTCCAAAATATCCAAACAGTGACCAAACTGGGCTGGTGGTTCCTGTACATAAATAAACAAATAGATTAAAAAAGCAGTAAAAGTAGACCTGTTTAAAGGGACTTGCATAATTCTAGCAGGAGATACTGTATTGTTGTGTCTGTGACCGTGCCTTTAGTAAGAGGGCTTGCATTTCAACGGGCCAAACCTTTCGGTACAGTGTAGACAGGTTGCCACAGATAGAACTACTAAATTCCTTTATAAAACAATTAAACACCTTGTACTTTTATACATCATATGCTACAGTATACTTGTCGATTACAAGTATGAAAGTGGAAAGAATTGCTACATAATCAATACAGTTTTACATATCTATTTTACAATTTCGAACCCTTGTGTGTTTATTTTAGCACATCATGTGTGGTTTTGCGTTTTTGTTGTTTCTGTATTGTGCGGTTAGTTCCAGCATTTTGTTTATTCGTTTGAAGAGCATGATCGTCCGGGCCACACAGCAAAGGTACATTGGTTTGCCTCTCAGTGTCTGATATGAATGGCAGAGCCTGTATGTGTGTTTTTGTTTGTGTGTGTGTGTGTATGTGTGAGTGTAAGTAAGAGTGATGGAACCTTAACCAACCTCAAACGATTCTCTGCAACAATTCCACACAACTGACACCTATGATGACGCTGCCACTGATATGAAGAGGCAATAATACTTTAACTTATGTACACGGATTAGCATATGATACAGAGTCATGGATCCGTCTTCAGATCCATCAAGATATCGGTTATCCGATCTGATGTCATCATCCTGAAACACGCAAGTTGTCGATCTACACCGCTAAATCTGCAATTTAGGTCTGGCACTCCAACTCACCTTGCTCGTCCTCCTATGGATCAAGAAGCTGTTTAAGTAAACAATGACACAAGCACTGATGCCAGACACGGAAAATGACAACGACAACTGATTCATTTACAAAGACTTTCTCAGCCTCTGAATCCAAAATGCCCAAACTGATGGAATCATGAAAATGCCAAACCATAACCGAGCAGATCGAAATGAGATCGTGAGTTTCAGCATGGATACACTTGATGTAAAACAGTTCTAAAGGAAAATTTCAGTGTTTTTTAATGCAATCTCCATCCAACAAATCTGTACAATAAGTGTGATTATCCCAGACAGCAATTTTGATTTGTTTCCCTGTTCCGGGAAAAGAAGCCTCTTTTATTAAGAAGACTTTTTATTAAAAACTAAGGGCAGCTGTTGAATTCCATAAATAACCATTTAAAATGCATAACCAAATAAAACAAGTTAAAAACTACAATCATTACACTTTAACAAGAAAACTCTTAGTATGAAAGGAATGTCTTCGCAAAGCTCTTCCTACTTTGATCACTTGGGCAACGAAGTAAAAAATAATTGATAGAGATTGATATACTTGACAGAGATGCAATTGAAAAACAGTGGAGTATTCCTTTAATAGTCCATTAAACAGCTAGCTTCTATTTCCCATCTATTACGTAAATAAGCACGTTAAGCAATGCGTAAAAACTCATCTGGAATCTCATCGTTTGTCGTCTCCATCACATCAAAGTGGGCATCCATGGTCTTGTTGCTCATCCTGCATGATGTGATGAAGCTCTTTTGTGGCAGTCTGCTCCGCGTGAACAGACTCCAGTGATGTTTCCGGAAGCATATTGCTACAAAAGTCAAAAAGAGCGTGCGAGAATCATCTATTTCTCTTAGGTAGTATAAACAATCAAGCTGCAACCAGAGACTGGGCACCTTCACGCTCGATCAATAATATCAACATAACGAGAAACCTGGCAAATAAGCTCTCGTATACAAACTACGCCAGCACTGCACTTTACAATGCTTGTGTGTGTGTTTTGATTCAGCAGTGTAAGTATGTACTGGTATGTGCGTGTTTGAAATGTACATTCTGGTGTGTGTGTGTGTGTGTGTGTGTGTGTGTGTGTGTGTGCGCGTGTGTGTATTTTTGCTTTAGCAGTGTAAGTATGCAGTGAGTGCTGTATATGTTTGAATGATACCTTCTGGTCTGTGTAGGTGTGTGTATTTTAATTTTTTTTTAATTTGACTGGTTGCATTTTAATTCTACACACACTATGTGCTCATCTAGAGCATTATCACTTTCCAGGTCATTCATTAAGGTCTGTCCTGTCTTTCATTTCCACAATCCAGACATACACACACACACACACACACACACACACACACACATCTCTGGAATGTAGAAACATTTCATCCAGATGTGTCAAGCATCTCACCACCTTTTCATCCCTCCATCATCCTGGCTGCTAGAGAAATTCTCCATCCGTTCGAGAACATGTATAGAGAGCTCCAAACGTTTGTGTAAGAAGTCCAGTATGGTTTTTTTTAAAAGGCTGTAAACTCAGTGTAGTTCTTTTAGTAGTCATGAATGAGGCATGGTAGGTAAAAGAGAGTTCCGACTGAAATGTGTCTCTCCAATGTGTTTATGTATATATTGTCTTTATATTCTTTATATGGCACATAAAACGCTGCGTGATATTATCACACCCTCCCCCCCAAAAACAAAGCAAAACACCCCCCCCAGAGATATACAATACGAACTCTACATCTTTATAATACACCCGTCTTTTTCCACATTCACAGGTTCCTTGTCTGTCCGATCTTATTAATATTCCCTCCATCCTCTTTCTACTCCATTAAACTTTCTCTCTTGCAAATATTACATGTACACTAATTTGCAACTTTATTAAGTACATATAGGTTGTATTTACACTCAGTTGCCATTTCATCATGTACACATACCATATAGGGGCATTTTGTAGGAATACAGTTACTAACTGTAGCGTATCTCTGGCTCAGTGTATCAGCCTCCCTTTAACCTGCCCATTAATAAAAACCACAGGATGACCAATGAGAAGATTTTATTTGCGTGGTGGACCTTCTCAGGACAGCAGTGACGTGTGATGAGGTGGTACAAGTGTATTAGGCACAGCAGTGTTGTTGGGGTTTGGTGCATAGCAACAGATGGGCTACAGTCAGTAACTGTATATCCATAAATTTGGCATGTAACTGAAAATAAGGATTCAGTGATGAACAGATCATTTGTTCTAAACGGATGCAAATAGGAGGCACATTATTTGATTTTGTTTCAGAGCATCAGGACTGGGATCCTGCAGCATGCAGCAAAAAAAAAACAGGTTTTTACTTTCATATGGGCATGAGTGAGTGGTCAGATAAGAAGCGTGCGGGTCAAATAAAGACTATGCATTTGTTTAAACAGAACCAACTAAATTCGTTCAGAAATATCACGGGCAGGTACGAGCAAAAGCAATATCGCTTTAGCAGGGGCATCTCTTTAAAATTAATATTTAATTTTCATGATTAATCTAAAAAAGGAAGAATGAAATAGATCCATGCCCACTTTGAGTTTAAATCTGAATGTGATATTTGGAGCCGTAAACATATACAGATACACATTGTGGCATTGCGTTATACCCCTACATGGTAGGTTTACTTGATAAAATATCACATGAGTGTAGAAGTTAGGTGTTCCTAATAAAGTGGCAAATCAATGTATTTCAGTCTCTCTTTGTCAGATAGCCGTGTCCCACACCACGGCCTGCGGTCTCTGACAGGGTGGTGTGCCGGTCTTACGCGGTTCAGGCGTTTTCCTCCAGCTGGGCAGGATGGGCATGCTGTCCTGCTTGCACAGGCTCTTATCTGGTCGCCGGTGGGCTTTGATTTCCTTGCACAGGCACCGCTTCCTCTCTATCACCTCCAGCAGCTTGCCGTCACGCTGGGCAGCCGTGCCTGTTGGGCCTGTGCTGCCTGCCGTGCTGGGGGTGGTACTGCCTGTGCCTGGCATGGCCTGAGCCTGCACTGCCAGCTGGGCCAGGTGCTGGAACTGCAGCTGCAGGTGGTGCTGCTGGAGCTGCTGCAGGTGGAATTGAGCCTGAGCATGAGTCAAGGTCTGAGCCTGAGCACGAGCCAGAGAGGGACTGCAGGGCGCCTGAGAGAGAGCATGCAACTGCAACGTAAGAGAAAGGGTGATGTTATCTAGATATAGGTTGTTGTACTGTCCATTATAAACACTTTCCTGAAATGCCCTGTTAGAGGAAAATAATCAACAAGCACATTAATGTAAAATTGAGATTTACCTTAAAGCAGAACCACTGTCAGAGCTGCTGTTTAATTAATTGACACCTTCTGACCAATTAGAATCAAGAATTTAACAGCACTGTGATTAAAATAATAATAATAATTAATGGCGAGACTGGTGATGTACCAGTCCAATTTTTCACCTCTATATCTTCATTAAATGCGTATGTGATGATATTATTTTCTTTCAAATATAATGGAGATCAGAGGTGACAACTCTGGCTCTGACTCGGATAGCTGCTTGATGTGTAAAAGGATCAAAACTGTTGGTCCGCATTACACACGGACAACAAACACAGGGCAAATCAGTGCATTGATTTGGAAAACATATTAAATGCAATCTGATCCTATACCAATGCAGCGTTTCTGGATAATATTAGTCAGATACGGTAGCAGCTGGGGAGATGAGAAGTAACTAAGAGAGAGAGCAAAAGATGAAAAGAAGAAATTAAGAGATGTAAAGGAAATGAAAGAACAAAAGATAGAGAGATGGGCAACAGGCAAAGCAGAGACAAAGATAGGCCTATAAGAAGAGAGAGTACTGGTGCAATAATCAAGAAAAAGAAAAAGAAATATAATGATGACTCGAGGAGGGTGGAGAAATGGTGATGATAGATGGAGAAAGGGAAGCTGGACACCTAGTTTGGATAACTTGAATAAATTAGAACGTATTCTTTCTGACTTCTGTGTCCTTTTGAACATTTGACCTCATGAGCCTTCGCACACTGAGTCAGGTTTAAATATTGAACTCTATTGAAGCTGTTTCCCACACAGCCACCAGATGGAGATATTGTACAGGCTCCCTCCCCCATTCAACCCCTCCTGCTGCAAGACGGAAGGTCAAATCAGCACACAGTCTGGCTATGCAGCACACACACACACACACACACACACACACACACAGTCACACACTGCGTCTGCGTCAGCATTTAAGCTTCTGCCAAGAGACGGCAGTACATGAAAAGCAGTAGAGGAGCAAAAAAAGCAGGAAGAAGCAGCAGAATTGTAGCCAAGCAGCCAAAACACCAGGTAGAGCTGCTGTAGAACTTTGCACGCACCGACACCCACACCCACACACACACACACACACATCAACACATCCACCCATACCCACACCCATACACAAACATCCACATGCACATGTGGATGCACACACACCCCTCATGTTCTGTTCAGGCAGATGCCAGCTATCAAGGCTAGTCAAGAATAAAAAAGACAGAAGCTTAATAGCCGTGTCTATGTTTGATCATCTGTATTTACCGTCTGCCTGTTACACTGCAGACACACCCACGCATACTACGCCAACGTCACTACACACCCTTTCTCTCTGCCTCTTTCTCTCTGTCTCTCTCCCTCGTTGCCTGCCTCTTTTTTCTCTCTTTCTCCCTCCCTTACTATCCCAATGCAGCTCCCGTCTTCCTCTCTGTCTTTCTGTATGCTTCCCTCGTTCGCTTTGGACTCTGTGAACCCACAGCTGCACACCCGCCACTCGTCTCCTCTGCGGACGCGTTTGGGTGGGGATGCTGGAGTATCTGGAGAATCTCATCCTATACCACCTACTGCTTTTAGCACTCATTACACCAAATGCTGATGCCATTTACCATAAATGCCTGGTGTAATGGAGTGATCACACACGTGTGTATCTCCTGGTCAGAACAGCCTTATCATGTAGTCAGAGTTTATATCATGTCTGCTCTGGGCCATAGAAGATTTATTATGGTATAGCTAGGAATTATGTTGAATACTTAAACCTGATTAATCAGAAGATGTTGATTAATTAAAAAAAAAAACCAGCAGCTCTGATAGTAATGTCTGTTTATAGTAATGGATGTTTATTGCTACTATAACATAAATGATAACAAGAAATAACTTGTTTCACAGATGCTTTATACCATTACATGTAACTTTAAACTATAAAATGTTGTTCTTTAATAAATGAAAAATTGTAGTTTTTGATAAATTGCTGTGATATAATAGGAATAAAACATATTGGGACATAGGAAAATAATCAACTTTGGGGTCACACAACCCCAAAACAGCATACCCATCCACGTTTCCTTTCTTACTCACCACCCTCTTGAAAAATGACAAGTCAAAACAGTAAGCAAAACAATTTTTAATGGTAAAAGTAAGAGCAAAAGTTACCTGATTGAGAGCTTCTCTAGCCGGCAGGCTACTCTGTCTCTGAACATCACCTCCTGCCTGCCTCACTCCAGATGTAGAGGATGATCTACCAAGCCGGCTGAGGTCTATTAACACACATACACATGCTCACTTCACCTTCTTCTCAACAATGTTGTCAAAAAATCCACAAGCCTATTATTTTTTTGCTCCAGGATCAATAGAACCAAGTAATGTGTTTATAACCCTAGAAAGTAATGTGCAATAAAAATCTCACTGGAATATTCAGCATGTCTACTGTTTCCTGGTCGGCATTCAAAAAGCCACAGCGGGTCGATCCTTAAGGCCTAATTCTACTTTCTGTACGCACTTGGACGAAGTACTTGTCTTTATTAAAATTCACCATTTTCAAACATAAATAAAAACCTTCTCTGGATAGGGATAGTTAATACTTATGTAGAAAATCAAATGACCTCCATTGCGGCAGGCAGGGAAGGTCTGGCATGGCAGGGGCAGTCCTGTGCGGGGCATTACCCTTAAGCCTGGTGGCCCATCTGCCCCTGCTAGACTCTCACTGTGACCAATTCTTCCTGATGCCCGCACAGGGATTCCAGAAACTCCTCCAGCCCGGCCACTACCCCCAGTGTCCTCTCTGTCTCTTCTTAGCAGAGCATCAGTACTGCCATTCCACACACGGCCTTCTTCTTCTACAGACAAAGAAAGAACATGTTACTTTGATCAGCTTAAGGTGGTCTACAGTACATTAAAGCAAGGATGGTATGTTTAAAAATACCAAAAATGCAAATGGATTGCAAAGTTCATTCATTGCTAATGGCAGAAGTGGATGTTGCACTAGCATACTCTGTAACCTTCACACTTTTTCATGTTAAACCCAGCCCATTACCCCCACCCTACATTTTAGATATCATCTTCATATGGGGAACCCAGGAATCACCAACTCAGGTGTTGGAAAGTATGCAGTGTTGTGGTTACAGTCCTCCAGGATTAAAGTTTGGCACTCCTGCTGTTAATGCTGACACAATTTCTCCCTTCTTCTCCCTTCCTCTCCTTCACACTCTGTCTGCAGTGGAGTTTTCATTCGCCTGTTATTATACAATTTGTGAGTTTGTGCACAAGAAAGTAACTTGAAAACATATTTTAAAAAATATACAAATATTTTTACCTATGAGGTGTAGCAGCTGGTTACTTTAAAAAGTTACTTTTGATCACTTTAATTACTCATGTTACTCTTCATAATATCAACATTCCTGCACTGGAAGGAAACCCATGGTTCATATATACTTTCTGGCATTTGGATCTAAAATCATTTTCTATATTCTCTCTTGACCTTTCTCTCTTGACCTTCATATTTCCATTCCTCCCAGATGTCTTTCGCTGACTCTTGCTTCCCTCATATATGTCCCTCTGTATTCTCTCTCTACTGCTCCACCTTCCCCTCCCATTCAATCCAGTTTCTTACTCTCTGTCTCTCTGCTGCCATGGCTGAAGGACAGCTTCCTGTGCATGGGCCAGTAGGGCTGATCATCAGTCAAGCCTAGACCACTCCCGCTGGCATCCCAGGGCAGGAACCCAGCCTTGGCATGTGAGACCTGTGTGCTCCAAGCCTTGGTACTACCCTCTGGCTGCAGGGAGGGCATTGGTGTACCAGCGCGTAGACTGTCATAGGCTGGAGGCCGACGGAATCCTGCAGATGGGTATGTCCAGAGCAGGGGGCTGTCTGCAGGTGGGGGCTTATAGGCAGGGAGATGTGTGTGAGGAGTGTGTGAACGCTGAACTGAGCGAGATGGAGGCCTCTGTGATGCTGAGGATGTGGATGGTGTACCTGATGACAAAGATGAAGTCAGTGATGATGGAGGAAGGCTAGTAGTTGTGTTGGCAGCAGTAGAGGCAGCCATGTCAACATGGCTGGATGACTGCGAGACTGGCGTGTCTCTTTCCCTATCCCGATCCCTCTCTCGGTCTCGGTCTCTCTCTCTCTCTCGCTCCCTTTCTTTCTCGGCTTTGTCTGACTTCAGCAGAAAACTGACTGACTTGCCCTCTTTGGCATGTGTCTGAGTTTGTGTTGAGGACTGTGAGGTACCCTGTGAAGCCTTACTTGACTCCTTCTCAGGTTTGCGATAATGGTGGTAGTGTGAGGGCCGGTGGTGTGGGTGGTGATGGTGGTGATGGTGCGAGTATGGTGAGGAAGATTTTGAGGATGGAGGCAAAGGTGTTGAGTGGCTCCTGGCTCGTAGACCTGGTGCTGGCCCTTCCTTCCTCTCCTTTTCCTTGTCTCCACCTGTTGCATCCTTTGAAACAGAAGAGCCAATGGTGGGTGGCAGGCTGGCTGGTGATGGGCTGCTGGTGGAGCCCAGCTTGGCAGAGCCACTCTTAGGGGGTGGGAAAGCCAACAGAGGTGGCTTGTGTTGAAGCAAGTTGGGAAAAGGTGCTGGGATCTTACTGGAGCCAATCTCTGACTCTGATTTGGTGCCTGGTAAGAGGAAGGGGGTAGGTGCTCGAGGAGGGTGTGGTGAGGATGAGAGAGGCTGAGGTACAGGTGTGGAGGAGGCAGAGCAAGAAGATGAAGGTAAGGGGGAAGAGTGAGAGATGGAGACAGCAGATTTAGGCTTAGAGGATGGCAAAGGGCAGGAGGGTGAGGAGGACGCAGGCCGAGGGAGTGAAGAAGATGTGGAGGAAGAAGAGACAGAGGAGGATTTTGATGACTTGGCACGCTCATGCTTGGGTGGGAGGCGCCGCTGGTGGGCATCATCAGCCACTGGGTACTTCATCTCCTCATAGATAGCCTCCTCGCCTGGATCTGAATCAGAGTCGGGTGTTGTGGCTGAGGGTGTTAGCACACCTGGTGTTTCTCTGGTGAACACTTGACCCACCATCTCAATGTATACAGGCTCATCGTCACCAGTGGTCTCAGCACTCTGGAATGGAAGGGGTGTAGCTGGGGGTGGAAGCCGAGGTGGTGGAGCATCGAAGGACAGTTGGGTGCTTGGGCTCCGTTTGGGCTTCTGGGGAGGCACTTTCCTGCCCAGTAATTCACCGGAGTCTGACTTCTTCATTGCTAGAGAGACAGAGGAAGGTGTGAGTGGAAGAAGAAGCCAACAAAAGAGAACACTCTGAACTGGATATTGCATAGTTTTTTCAAAGTAACTCTCTTAACCACAAATGGACTCATCATCCATCCATTATCTATACTGCTTTATCCGTCTGGGTCTCGGGGGAAGCTTTTCGGGCGAGAGGCGGGGTACACCCTGGGCAGGTCGCCACAGGGCCAACACAGACAAACAACCACACACGCTTGCATTCACACCTATGGGCAATTTAGAGTAGCCATTTGACCTAATCTGCATGTCTTTGGACTGTGGGAGGAAACCGGAGCACCCGGAGGAAACCCACGCATGCACGGGGAGAACATGCAAACTCCACACAGAAAGGCACCCTGGGAGACCCGGGGATCGAACCCAGGACCTTCTTGCTGTGAGGCGACAGTGCTAACCACCACACCACTGTGCTGCCTGGACTCATCATGTCAACTATATAAGTGGAAGAGAATTATATTTAGTGTTGGTTACTTTTCTATATTACTTTATATATTACTTATTTGAACAAGCTTTGCATTCAGTTATACTAATTCTGAAGCTTGAAAAATACCCTTTAATGGTTTAATGCTTTTTTGTTTCTTAATTTTTGCTGACTTTACAATTTCATCAACAGTCTATCAAAGAATTACACTTTGTCAAAGAACAAATCAATCTAATTTTCTTAAAGATGCCAAACACACCACTCTCTTTAGAAAAAAACTCTCTTTAGGAATAAATTTTAATAGGCTCTACTGTGGAGTTCAATAATAAAAGATGACAGTTTTTGGTTTTGTTCGCCTTTGCTGAACTTTTATTGACTCTATGGATGGTGAATCTAATACCCTTTGTGATTAATAAATCAGAGGGTAGGAAGGGACATTCTTGTCTTGGTTCTTGTCAGTCTCTTTCTTCGCTTCATTTGCTTTCTTTGTTTTGATCATGAAAATCTTTTAGGCATGTTTCCACCAAAGTCAGTTATGATTTATATTTAGACAACAGGAATTTTTCAGGCTTGTTTTTACTGGAGCAACCAGATTTGAATCTTTTTAATTCCTGCTAAGGCGTATGTTGTTTTATGTGGACTAGGAAGTGCTGGGGTGGAGCTTGTTATCCTTCTGGTTAAATGCAAGCTTCAGAGAATGATCATTGAAAGAAACTGCAATTGATCAAGCCAGTTTTTGTGTCAGGAGCAATATGACAGGCATAGAGGGACGTTTCTGCAGTGCTGTTACATGTATGTTTTTGGATTTTATGCTGCTAGTGGCAAATCATTTAGCAAAAATTGAGTTGAACATTGAAATTAGGCAAGCAGCTGGGCTAAAAAGATACGTTAATGTCAACATCATATTTGTGTTAACAAGCTAAATAAGGCTAAACAATAAAGAACAACACAATTTCATGTTCACTGTGTTGCTGAACTTTTGCCTCTTGCTCTACGTAAACATCAGAAATTTGCATCAGTTTTGCATAAAACAAAAACAGGGAGTTGCCCAGGTACTAAGAACTTTAAAATAACAGCCTAGTCCACACACAGCCCTCTTGCACTCACCATTCTTCTTTTCAGGGTGTTGGTGTTTGGATGGGTTTTGGGGTGGTGGAGGTGGAGGGGCCTCAGGTGGTGCATGTCCACCACGGACTGGGTACTCTTGCTGTGGTGTGGAGCTGAGTCGAGTGCTAGGGTGACGTTTGGGCTTAGCCGGTGGACATCGTCCAGTGTGAGAGGGCATCTGAGCATCTGAGTCAGTATCATCCCCATTTTCAAGGCCCTCTCCTTCACCAGTGCCCACAGCATGGCATGACTGAGAGCGTGGTGCCATGGCAGCAGCGCAGGAATGTGGCGAGAGGTCCTGAGATGCGGGCATCGTCATGAAGCCCATGCGGAAATGACGGCGGAATGATGCCAGGTCACGCACCTTCCCCACCGTCGCTGAGGAGGCATCTTTACAGCTGTATAAAAAAAATCACAATGCAATTGGCACAATGTTGCTACCGTAATGTAGTTATCATTGGCATCATTATGCATTATTTTTCTTAATGGTGTTATTTTTGATGTGTCAGGAAGAGGGAAAAAATATTTTTCTCACTAACAATCAGAGTCTATAAAAGTCGCCATCCTTTAAAGTATCATTTTGCTGTCATTTCTTTCCATACTCTGTCCTTCACTCCCCACTCCTGCACCTAAATTTGGCTTAAAATATATCACAGTCAATTTCATTTTGAACTCCCTGTTCTCGCACACCTCTCTGCTTTTCTTCTTGAATAAAATGCACAAACACACACACACACACACACACACAAACACACACACTTGGCATGTGTAGTGTAATCTCCAGTTTACCGGCAGCATTATAAAAACAAGCTGTGGTCCCAAGTCAGTGAGAAATACACTCCAGTTCTTGTTGTTCTTCTCCACCCAGTTCCCTTTCTTCATTTGCATACATCCATTTCCCCAACTTTATCCACCTATCCACCATTCTCCTCTTTTACCCACTCAGCCATTTGTTCTTCTCTTTTTTGTTTATCTAAGCACTCTCTTCCCTTATCATTGCAACCACTTGCTTTTTTCTCTTTTCCTCTCATCCTTCCAGTCTTTTTGCCTTTCCTCTCATCCACACATTCTCCTCCCTTATCCTTTCATCCTCCCAGTTTCTCTTTTTTTCCTCCCATCTATAAGCTGCTCTAACTTATCCTCTCATCCACCCATTTCCCCTTTCATCCACTTGTTTTTTCCCTCTCATCCACCTCGCTTATCCTTTCTTCCATCTACTTTCTCTTTTTTCCTCTCATCCACCCATTTTTTCCCACCCTCCATCCATTCCATCCCTCTTTTCCTCTCTGCATGTCCCCCACTTCCCTCCATCTTTCCCTGCAGCAAACTCCTTTCCTCACAAACACTGGCCCCATCTGTTACCACGGCAACTAGACCGCCGTTTGGTTGTTGTTTACCAATCATTTTTTTCAAACATATAATTCCATGTACACATTGTCTGGCATGTACACACACACACACACACACACACACACACACACACACACATAGCCAAATGTTGCCTGTCTGGCTTGTTAGGTGTGGCACAGCAGCATATTGGCAAGGCAACATGCTTTCATCAATGGAACATGCAGACATGCACACACACCCAAAGGGCTCAAGTGATAATGTTCAGTCGTATTCTCATTTTTGCATTTTTTTCAATGGGTGTTTCACTTATATATATATGGATATATATATATTCTCTTTCCTTTTCTGCTACAGCCCTCCATTTTCAGCAGTATGTGTCTAAATTCAGAAAACACACAGTCTTTTTCTGCTTTCATTCTTGTCTTGTCTCTCTCTCTCTCTCTCTCTCACTCTCTCTCTCTGACTTTGGTGAATATCGGGTACATGAGGCCCAGATGGGCACAATCTTAACATACTGACATTACTATATGTGTGTGTGTGTGTGTGTGTGTTGCTTTACTCACACACTCTGTTGTTAGGCAGAGGGCAGAGAGGCTGCTGCAGCACATGTCACACACTCACACACACACAAACATACACACACAGTGGGACCTGTCAATACACAGACAACATTGATGGCCCCGCTGTAGGCGACTGCATGACGGTACACAAACACTACCAGTATCAGGCACACACTCCACTCAATCATACTTAGAAACACATACACACACATTCACACACTTCCTCGAATGAGGGACACAAAACCGCTGTACACCCTGTTTTAATGTCACAGCATTTTTTATGTGTGTAAGCAGCACAACATTGTGTAAATTTGGATCTGTGTGTCTTCCTGCTCTTTAAATGTGAAAATCTCCTCTTGGCACCTGATAGTAGCGCTTGTGTGTGTGTGTGTGTGTGTGTGTGTGTGTGTGTGTGTGTGTGTGTGTGTGAGAGAGAGAGAGAGAGAGAGA
>JAQMYM010000017.1:12885906-12889704 GCA_030014255.1 Parauchenoglanis ngamensis | reverse complement strand
TACCAAACATTGAGGTCTACTATTCTACCAAACATAGAGATCGACTACTCTACCAAACACTGAGATCTACTACTCTATCAAACATGGAGATCCACTATTCTACCAAACATTGAGGTCTACTATTCTACCAAACATAGAGATCGACTACTCTACCAAACACTGAGATCTACTACTCTATCAAACATGGAGATCCACTATTCTACCAAACATTGAGGTCTACTATTCTACCAAACATAGAGATCGACTACTCTACCAAACACTGAGATCTACTACTCTAGCAAACATGGAGATCCACTATTCTACCAAACATAACAAGTACTACTCTATTACTGTACCAAAGACAGCAACTCACCAGTACTAGGCAAAGAATAAATATTGAGGTCCTTGCAACTCGTCTGTGCTTTTTGATAGTTTTGTATATCACCAAGTGCATGGATAAGCTGAGTCAGTCAGTCACTGTTTCCATGCTAACATTTAGTCAGTACAAACATGTTAAAGGGCTAAACATATTAACTGGGCTATCCATCATAATTGCTAGAAGCTCTGTTTTGTGCAGATCTGTATTGTAATGTAAATGACAGTAGAGGTGACTTGTGACATGTAATGTAAATTGATTACCCTGATGTATATACAAAGTGTTTGATTGTTTGTTGATGTTTCCTGAAGACTACTACTCTGTAGTCATTCACATCCTTTCTCTGCACTGTTCTCAGTACATCAGTGCTACATTCGGCCACACTGTATTCATCTACTATTCTTCCTTGGAGCAGACAACTCAGCAATTACAGTTACGCGGAGTGCAATTATAGAGACAGGACAGACACCAACACACACCCTCAAACACACACAATACTCACAATTCAGTGTATGGTTAGGGGAGTGAATGGTGAAGAATAAATCTGTACGAATGCACAAGGTATTATACATGTTCTCGCTTTCTTGTGCTCTCTCACACTCATACACACAAACACACACCCACACACACTTCATATATGCAGATGTATGCATGGCTCCCTCACACATTTAATCAAAACACATCCCTGGGCCTTTCACACATCATGGATAGTCCAGTGAAGCATTTATGCACACTCCCAGGATAAGAAAGGAAGTGAGAGGTGAAGGGTCAGTTAGATACGGCTCATTAGTAGTTAGAGAATAATGTACATATGCGCTAAAATGTCTCTGGAATTTATTTGGCTGAAATTTGTGTTTTGGGGAAAAAGATGTGCAAATGTTTTATGCAATGCCTGTTTCGTGCTTTATTATAATTTATTCCAGCTAAATAGTACGGCTAGTCAGGATCACTGACATGTTGTTTGGAGATGGGAGAACCCCATATGGAACCCCATATGAATCCATGCCACCTCTGCCATCCCTTTCAGTAAAGTTACCACATAGAGCCATTTAACTTGTAAAAGCCTTTAAATATCCATTATTACATGGTACAAACTTCAAATTATCGGTAATTATTTTCTTCTTAATATCTAATACCTGTCAGGGTACTAAAATTGAGTTTAATTGTCTTCATGCTTGGTACATTATCAGCAAAAAGGGTTCATAGTATAATGAATGGTTTCTAGCCTAGCAAAAAGGTTCTACTAGGAACCCACCTGATAAGATGTTTTTGTAGAGTTCTACATTGAAATATTAAGAGAACCATTAAAGGTGTATTAATGGCAGTCAATATGTATTTTACTCCAATTACAATAAAAAATAATTTTATTCAGAGTACAATAATTTAAAGAACATTAGCATAGTGGATGAGCTTAGTGTAGTAAAGTATAGTAAATATAATGTAACTCACAGTTAATTGCTGTTTACTTGGTCTTCTTCTTTGACTACTACTACTTTGAAATTTTCTTTGCATGCCTGATCCTTCTTTTGACGTTCAGTCGATAATTTTCGGTATCTGCTACATTCCATGTGGCTCGTGTGGAAGATGCTAAACATTCAATCTCTTAAGGAATAATCAATAAGGTGAAAGAAGTAAGAAGTAGAAGAAGTTACTCCATCTTTGCATGTTATGCAAATCAGAATGTGACTACAAAAAGATGGTGAAATGTCATGTTGTCCCACGCAATAACAAATGTCTGACCTTGTTCCTTATATGTCACCTTAACATATGCTCAAGCCTTCCATAGAGCTCATTCAAGGTTAATGTATTAGATGATTTCACTGCAGATGTTGTGATATGGCGGTTCGATTAGCGCTTTACTGAGTTTACTGAAAAACTGGAGACTTGCTCATTTGTCCTTCCCCTTCATTATTATTATTAGGATCTGCTGTGGTATTTCATAGGATGGCCAAGAATGTTAGTGGAACCCAATTTTGGAGAGATGGCAAATTAACTTTGACTGCAGCATGAGAAGATTTAGAACCCGCAATGGTTGTTCGGACAATGTTCATTAGAAGAAAAACCAACAACAGAGCTAAGAGCAAGTAACTATGAAATAAACCCCACAAGAACCACCGAAGAACCGTTAAATAAATAAAAGAGTGTATGCATTTCCTGTATAAGTGAATGTGTGGTACAAACTCCAAATTAATGGTAGCTATTTTATTCTCAATACCTAGAACCTGTATGCTGAAAAACAAATTTGCTAACCTGTCTTGGTACTTGACAAGGTTCTTTAATGATTCATAGCATAATTAAGGGATCTTAGCCTCATAAATGGTTCTACTTTATGATAGCGACGCACCAAGCGTTCTCCGTGAGGAACAACCAACAAGAGTTCTTCTTGAAGAGGAAAAAAATCTTACGACCTCAGAGGTATGATCTGCACAAAGGTCATTTCAATAATTTGAATGAAAATGAAACATATCAAAGCCTGAACTTCCATTGCATATCTATTAACATATTATTTGAATTGGAGTCGGCTGAGTGGTTATGTGCGCCCGAACAAACAGGCACCATTTTACACGCATAAACACACACACACTGGCCATTTCCTCATTATGGCCTTTTAATGATCTTTGAACTGTTCATGAGGATTTGGGGGGATTTGGAATGGGGATTTCTGATTCCAAAAAAGCCACCAGCTGTGCAAGTGTGTGTGTGTGTGTGTGTGTAGGAGAGAGAGAGAGAAAATCCCTCCCTGTCATGTGCTTTCACACTGCACCTGGCTATCGTTGTGGTGACTGGTCTACTGTCAGTCTGGAGTGGGAAAACAGTATAGCGCAGAGCGACAGCATGTGGAGAGGGAGAGAGAGAGTGGGAGAGAGAAGACAGACAGAGGGAGACAGGGTGAGAGAGAGAGAGCGAAAGTTAGAGAGTGAGAGAAAGAATGAGAGAGGGAGGAGGTTTGGGAGAGAAAAAGACAAAGGGATAGCGAGAGAGGCCTAGAGAGATGTAGAGAAAGGTATAAAGAGAGAGATAGAGAGAAAGATACACAGCGAGAAAGACAGGAAAAGAGAAACAGAGAGGCAGAGAGAGGTACAGTGCGGGAGAAAGAGAGAGATACAGATGACAGAGAGAAAGAAAAGGAGAGCTGGAGGGAGAGAAAGAGAGAAAGAGAGAGAGATCTTTTCACTGGAGACAGGAGAGATAGAGTGCGCAGAAAGAGTAAGAGTGAGAGAGAACAGGGGAATCCATGATGGTTGAGGAGGAGAAATCCGTGTTAAGAGATACGCACTGAGAAGGCGGGAATGACAGAGGTATGAACGAGACGTGATAACAAGAGGCAGAGAGAGAGAAAAAAAGAAACAAGGTTTGAGATAGAGAGCGAGACAGTGAGAGAAAGAGAGGGAGGGGTGTGTGTAGGAATGGCGGTGCGATGTGAAAACGAGTCTCTCACCCCA
>JAQMYM010000017.1:12878406-12883406 GCA_030014255.1 Parauchenoglanis ngamensis | reverse complement strand
AGGGGATTCAAGAGGTGGCCACCTGCCTGCCTGCATATGCGAAAAAACAAGTACATGCGCGGCGTTGCCTCGGCTGGAGCCGCCTCTGCCTTTGTTTTGACCCCGGCCAATGATTTGGACCATTATTCTCGGTTATGTCCTAATAAAGAGACTCAGCACTTGTGTCCAGCTGCATTATGGCTCCTGTGTGTTACATGTAATGGCCACTGAGGACACTGATGTAGCTGAAATGTTTCGTCTGTTCTCTTTCGAATTCACTAGCGCCGAGAACCTTCCTGTTCCCCATTAATATGAAGAAAGATTCCAGTTTTACTTCATTTAAACAGCAGATTGTAAAAACTCTATAAAGAGTACAGATATGGTCACTAGAGAAACGGTCACTTTAGACCCCTTTAGCAACTTAATTAAAAAAGAGCCTAGTGACAAATCTACAGACTTTCTGAGCAGACAGTAGCGACTGTCCCGCACTCGCCGTGTGTATTTCCCAACTGCTCTTTACCATTGCTTCATTTTGTCTGAGTTCTTGATAGAAATGATAGAATTTTGTAAATGTACAAATAGATAGGTCCTAATCTATTCTATTCTCATAAAACTCGATTCCATTCTGTTATATTTTATTCTATTCTGGTAAAACATATTCTATCGCACTCTATTCTTTTTATGTTAACTCTATTCTAATATATGATATTCTGACAAAACGATTCTTTTCGATAAGTATGTTCTAATCTATTTCTATAACACTGTTATATTATATTAACATTTATCTCGACTTACATATACATCATTCATACAAATGCGTAGTTGAGGGTGAAGGGCTTTGCTCAAGGGCCCAGCAGTGGTAGCTTGGCAGTGCTGGGATTTAAACTCATGACCTTCAGATCAATAGTCCACTGAGCTACCAATTTCCTTTATTATATCATGGTGAAACTCTATTCTATTCTATTCTATTCTAATTGTCTTCCGTAAATCTTCCTTCTTCTTGTAACACATGCAATGATCATGACGATTACATGATTATGCAAATTAGTCAACGAAGAAAAAGATGGAGACCTAAAGCAACCTTCTTGAGTTGTGCCGGAGCTACTTTCCACAACAACATTGTTCAGGACAGATCACAGACTTTGTTACCGTGCCCCGCCATACCATACTGTCCGGTGCAAAGGTGCTAATATATACACACTATGGGTCCAGTTTCACCACACTCCACTAATTAGTAGCAGTGTGGTGTATGTGTGGGTGGGTGTGTGTGCTTGGAATAGGGCTACTGCATAAATCACTGCAGCACACCCATGAATGCGTGCACACACACACACACACTGTATATATAGGATACTGCAGCACACTGGCAGGTAGAGATGAGGTCTGACCTCAAACCCACTTCTCCCAGGTACAGTAACAATGGCTGTGGCTTCACCGTGGATTATCCACTTTGTGTCTGATTCTGCAAGCCAACGTAACATACAGCCCTCCACCTGTCCTCCATCCTTCTCTGCCTCTCTCCTTCTCCTCCTTTCAGTGTCTCTCTCTCTCTCTCTCTCTGCATGCACAGATGCACAGAAGCACTCATTGACCTTTCTTTTCCTTTCACACCCCCCTCCTCTCTTCCCGCTCTGTCCTTGGCCATTATTCACGGGACTCAGCAGTAAGCAAGGCGACTCACTGCATGCCATGCACACGCAGCAACACGCATTAAGAACTGTGCACATGTGCACCGCACACACACATACATACATAAACACATGCACACATGATGAGCTATGGAAACACAAAGATCGAGAAATACACGTGCATTCACACATGGTCATGCATACAGACAAGGTTATGCACACACACGTGCGTGTGCAAAATAAACACACAGAAAAGCAAACACGCTTGATCAGTAAATTGCATTTAACTGCGTGATCATCATGCAGAATATGTGGCTTGCGGGCATTAGCTTGTGTCGGTGTGTATAAACACCCAACAATTCCATGTTCAGTGTTTTATTCTGATCAATGTGAGTACAAAGTGTGTGTGTGTGTTTATACATGAATGCACTACACCCAATGGGCAGCCTTGTATTCACACACAGCTGCAAATTTTCCTCAGATGGGGCATCCGCACCCTGACGGCATCCCCTTTTGATTAAGTATGCATTAGCGAGAGAGAGAGAGGGAGTGTGTGTGTGTGTGTGTGTGTGTGTGAGTGAGAGAGAGAGAGAGTTTGTGACTAAGAATTCTCACACACAAACACTTCTAAACACTCAGGAAGACACAATCTGAAGTACTCCACTCTTCCAAAGGATTCCGAGTATGGACTCGGATTGATTCTTTCATTATTACTTCCTACACATTGTTAGAGAGTGAATGTGTGTGTGTGTATGCGCGTGCACGTGTGTGTGAACAAGTGCAGAGTTCGGTTAAGGACAAGTGCACGTATGGATGACAGTGGGGAAAAATAAATCAAAGAGCTCGAGGCGGGGAAGAGGTGTAGCCTATTTATCAACCCCCCCCCCCCAACACACACACACAAAACGTTAACCAACACACTAGAGTCTCCAGCTTCTTTAATATCCATTCTAAACACTAATGCTATGTCCTATTTTCCACTTGGGAAGTCATAAATATGAATTTTGTGTTCAGGTGCACAACTAATGTTAGCCAGTTAGCTAGCCTGAGCCATTTCCTTCTGTTTTAGAGATATAGGTCAACATCAATGACCTAATTGGTGGTCATTAAAAGTAACTATTTAGAGAAATAAAGATTTACCCAGCATAAACCACTGAGACTATCCTTTCCTCTGCCATAATGATAATAAAAACTAAAAGGGATGACCATTTGCAATTTTTGGCTTTAGCCACTGGTCATTATGATACTGGAACATCTTAGCTTGGGCATCTTAGTTCCACTGAAGGGGAATTGGAATGTTACTAAATAAAAAGACAACTTTTTACTCACAAAGACATCCTATAAAATTGTGTGCGTCCAACGTCGTTACAAGAACCAATTATGAGTGTGTCGGTCAGGTGTCCACATACTTTTGGTCATATAGTGTAGGATATAATGTACTACAATAATTGCTACTCCGTTCCAATCAGGATGATGTTGCTTACGTACGTTTTTAGTTAAGAATAGCCTGAGTCAAATTTATAGGTCGCATCATGCACCTTATTCTTAGCAAGGAAACTCTAATCTGTAAGGAATAAAACACTTCAGGATGTGTTGTTATAGGAAAACAATCAATGATGCATGGTGGTGTGATGCAGCAGTTACTGTTAGCACACTGAATGCCATTGATTTCCTATTACAGCATGTCTCCAAGTGTTTTATTTCTATAATTGCACAACAATTTGCCAACGATTACACGTTTGTTTGTTTTTTTAATTAATCAAAGTACAAGAGGTCATCCATTTGATCCATTTAATGTTGTAGAACAAGTTCTGTTATAGCTTATAACACTTATAAACAGTCATTTCCTCATATACATAATGTTTACGTTAAATAAATCTCCTTATAGCGAACTTCACTATATCAATGATTATACATTTTTATGTTACTATACATAGAATGAATGTCAAAATGATCTATCTTTTCTATTTTTTTTTTAATATATTTGATTTATGTAGGCTTTAATAAAAAAATTCCCCTATTTATGTCGCACTATTGTGTTGATGGAAATACATTATTTTTGTACTGTGGAACTATCCATAAGGACTGGGATATGATATTTTTTTGCCTCCCTACCTAACATAGCACAACCTGACAGGAAACTTACATAAACTTCTAACTTGAATTAGTTCACTATAGATAAGGAGCAAGCTAGTGTACTAAAATTAGTCTACAAATGCTAACCCAAAAACAGCTAGCTGTGTTTTCTCCTAGCTGAAAAACTAGCACAAGATTACACGCAGATAAATATAATGTAGCTTTGTATAAATATAAATATCATGTATCAAGTTTTTTTTTTTTTAGGTGATGTTGCAATAATACTGTGCTACGGCAACGTGCCTGACAATTAGCATGTTTCAGAAATGTAATATCTGTCAGACACCTTCCTAAGGCTGTACATTAACCTAGCAACATGCTGTATTTACACCATAACATAGCTTTCTGTGTCACTGAGGTAAGATGATACACTACACAGTGATGTTTTATCCTAGCACAAGCACAACTCCAGTACAACATGACGTGCTTTTATCACATCAGATGGTATTCAAAATCTACCAACAGATTTAATATTTAATGTCTGTTTCTCTTGCTCTCTATCATTTATGTTTGGTTACAGCTCCTCCTGAAACATTCATGTTTTCTGTCTCTAGCACTCTACAACCCTGCCCTCGAGCAAAAAAGGAACACACTGTATCTATCAATTTTAAGTTTGAATTCATGTGTGAATGTGAATATGGATTGTATAGCGGGATTCAAACATCTGAGTCCAAGTACATGCTAACTATATACCATAATCCCCAATGCTAGTAATGCCATGCTGTACTATTGTTTATTACTTAGCTGAGTCTGGGTTAGCAAACTGGCTATTATCTTGACAGCTTGGTATTGTTCTTGGAATATCAGCTGGACTCATAGCTAGCTGCTGAATGGTGTCTTGCTTGATTTTTTTCAGTGGACTACAAAGAAACTGTGTGAATTCTGAATATTACTATTTTCGTCTTTTTGACCCATTTTATTCTAGCTAGTTTGCCAAAAAAAACAAAAAACCTCATGGATAATTCTAGCTAGCTATCTACTAGTCTTAGCCTCGATTGTGCCTAGAAGAGGCGTTTTACTCACTGACTGGCTGGCTGAGTTGGCGGGCATTCCAGACTCTGGTTGCCTAGGTATCCCTCTTGTACAGTTATTGGTCAGTCAGTGGTCTCCTTCGCTCCTATTGGTAGTCACCTCAATCGCGTCGCCTTAAAGTTAACTCAGTACCCACCCACTTCATGTGCATCCATCCATTATCTATAGCGCTTTATCCGTCTGGGTCGCGGGGAAGCTGGAGCCAATCCCAGCATGTTCGGGTGA
>JAQMYM010000017.1:12846506-12861060 GCA_030014255.1 Parauchenoglanis ngamensis | reverse complement strand
CCTTATTCCTGTGTTATATACATAAAATAAAATTGGTATAATTGTATTTCTCCAATGGGCACCATGTGAAAACATATACTGTATATAGTGAGGACAATTAAGTAGTCAGGCCAAATCCTTTATCTTTAATAAATCATGTATTCATAAACAAGATACTATACTCTTATAAAATAGTGCATTTTACATGCATCTTAAAAAAAATAGTACATTTGTCTTGGTAACATACCAACCTATCAGTAATATACGCCATATTCACTTGATAGTAATGAAAGAGTTATGTTGGTTTAAATATTGAACTGAATGGTTGTGTTGTGGTTAACTTGTAAATCACAATTGCTTGATGAATTTATTAATACCCCAACATGGTTTATTCTGCTCTTGTCTGATCATTTAAAATATTTTATATTTGGCTGATAAAATAACAGCATCCTATTCTTAGTAAAACCATCTGCTAACAGTAGTATTTTTATTTTAGTTCAATGCGAGATACATCATAACATTCATAGTAAATAGAACCATGACTGTGAGTGAAATGTGATTGATGCATCCTGTAACCTTCAACCTTCACTTTGGATAAGAATATAGTTATAAAATTTATATTGCATTAGCAGATATTAAAATATCCTGTCTCATACTTGCTCCTGTTACATTGCATTCTATCTTCTTCTACCTCTATCTTTGCATGAAAATGCACTTCACCTAAAACGGATATTACATTTATTGTTTTGTTTTAGAGGTAATTATTACAACAGAATTGAGGTTGGTGCTGCTGGGGAGGACTGGGACTGATAAGACTGCAGCAAAAAACATTATCCTGGACACAGTGGGGAGGAACCAGGCTGCTACATCTACAACCACAGCCACCCAGCAGAGTGAGAGCGCACGGTTGGTGGCTGGGAGGAAGGTGATTGTGGTGGACACTCCTGACTTGTTCTCACCTGGAATTTCTCTAGAGGAACTTGGACAGACTGTGGGACCACAAGCTTTCCTCCTGGTCATACCTGTAAACCATTCAGAAGACAAAATGCAGACTGAAGATCAAACACAAGGTACACTCTCAAAGATGGAGGAGATTTTTGGAGAGAGACGTTGGAGAAACACCATGATCCTTTTCACTGTTTCTGATAAAGCTAAGAACAAGAAGATTGAGGAGTTTATCCAGTCAGAAGACCTGAAGCTCAAGAAACTTGTATGTGGGAAGAGCTTTCACTGTCTCAACATTAAGGAAAGTGGAGATGGTTCTGAGGTCTCAGAGCTGCTGGAGAAGATAGAGCAGATGGTGGAAGGAAAAAGAAATGGAGCTGAGATTGATCAGATTATTAAAGATATGGAGAAGGAAAAATATGATAAAGATGCCTGGATTAGAGGAGTGCAACAGCAAATGCAGAAAACCCTAGAAAAATGTGAGCAGTTTATTAAGGACTATGAGAATGATCTAAAAGTCATAGGGACAGGTGAAAATAATGCAGTGCGTAGAGAAATGGTTGAGGAGCTGAAAAAGGAATACGAGTTAAAAAGAGATATTGGGGTGCACATAAAGAAAATGTATGACAGAGTTGCAGGACTGGAAGAAAACAGACAGTTTATTAAAGTCATTTTGCCAGAAAACCAGCAAACTATTTGGCTTTCACTGCCAGATGAACAGAGCAAAACTCTTGAAAAGCACAATGAGCTAGCCCGACTTGAAGAATTGTTCTCAAAGAGCATGGGAAGAATTTATTATAATTAAAAATGATTTGCGAAGATGAAGCTGATTTCTGTTGAGTTGAGATACCGGGAAACAGGTGGACTGGAAGAGAGATCATGAATAACCGATATATAGTATATTGCATGTGCATGTTGAAAAGGAAGTAAAAGTAATCAAAATATTCACTAGGCTCAACTGAATATTATTAAAAATAAGGATTGATGTAATATTGTGTGAATATCTAAAAATATATACTGTCCACTAATAAATCTGTATGTTTATCAATTCTGTGTTCATTAAATGAAAATAAAATTCTTTAACTGATTCCTTTATACATCGATGTATCGATCATTTAAAAAACAAAAAAAAAACAAATTCTACCCTTTTTCATAACTTGCCACAGTGCCATGAGATATATATATATACATATTAATTTTTTTCCAGCATTTCCTAGGTCTCAGTGTTCAAATGAGGCAGAATCCAAGGATATAGCGAGTCAGCTAAAGGTTTAGAGTGAAAGGGATTTGGTGACTGATTCAAATTAACACATTTTGTCAGTAGCTGAGTTTATTGCTCTGTTTAGCCTCGAATGGAAAAAGATAAGATATACTTTATTGATCATGAAGAATCAGTTGTGTCACTTCTTCAAGACAATACAAAACAATAACCAAGACTATTTTAATTTACAACAAGGATTTTAAACTCCGGATATTAGAACTTTTATTGGGCACCGGCCCAAACCTGATTTTAAGGTAAACTGAAAGTTTCCCCCAGTAGTACAATGGTTTTGAGCTGCAGTATTGAAACGATCCACCAGGCGGCAGCAAAGACCAGAGTCTGAATGTATACACAGACGTTATAGGCCTGTGTAACGAGCAGTTTGTTTAAAAACCTGGCTTGTTAGATCAAAATTTTTATTGAGTTATTCAAACACTATGTGCAATGTATTGGTAGTAATAAAATAATAATGTAATAAAATTCAGTAAATTGAGGGATGTTTGTTTACCCAGTTTAGTTACATTGTTATCTAGAGCAGGTTAAAACATGGCTAGGGATTACTGAGGACCACGTGATTAACCTCTGATATAAAAATGCAAAAATAAAGGATTTTGTGAACTTGACCCTAATAATTTACACTCATTACATTAACATTTGTGGTTGGTGCTCTGCACAAAGCCAAATACATTAGAAATGTAAATTGAAAGTTAAATTATATTATGATATCTTGCCTAATGATGATGTAAACTACGCCTGTGTCTATAGTCAGTCATATGGTTTATCCTGATATCCAAGGGCCATGTTCAGAGTTTCCTTACAAAAGTGTAAGGCGGAGTTAATATGGAAATGAGAAATTTGTGTCCAGACCACAGAGATAACTAATAACTACAGCAAAATAAAGACTGGTGTAATTTAAAGTTACATCTTAGCAGTTGTATAATTTTTTTGTAATGTGCTAGCATGTTAGATGTGTAAAGGATAAAGCATGTATATTGGTGTAAATATTCAATATAGAAACATACCTAGTATAAACATAAACATTCAGGTAAACAAGGTTATATAGCATCTAAGCTAGACTAAATTCTCTCTGTTTGACTTCTGTCATTACCATTAAAATGATCATTTACAGGGGATTAAAGCTGGGCTGCTCTGCTACTCTGACCCATTAACAATGTTTAGCTATCATTTCAGTCTGTTACTGTGTTTTGCTATAGTTTTTGTCCACCTTGTTGGATACAGAGCTGCTTTATCTGAGCGCAGGAGTCAGAGTGAAGTGCTCCTGACAGCTGCTAAGCCCGCACCCACCGTAATGGCGTTAAATTGACAAGGGAGCACTTCTCTCTCGGCTCTCAAGTCTGTGTGTTAACATTGGACTGGCGAGGCGACAGGCCCGGGCTTTGTCTGAGTGCAGGAGTGAGATAGATGGAGTGTGATGGATCACCCTCCTAATAGGAGGCATGTTGGGACGAGGAGGTGTCTGAGGGAAAGACACACACTTAGCGTGGGTTGAGATTGCTCTAAAATAACACGGAACCCATTTCAGAATCTGTGGCAGATACAGTACAAATTCAAGACATTAGCTTAGAAACGTTTAGATCCTTTTTCAAGGAGCCATATGCTCTTCATCTCCTTAAATTCTAACGCATAAAGTAAACAATATCTATGAGTAATAATTAATGTATAAGCTCCACTGACTTTGCTTTTGACGCCAAATATGGCTAACCCTTTTATTGTAAAATACAATGTTACTTTAACTTAAATAGTGGTGTGATGATACATAGTGCTTCGCAGTGCAAAAAGGTTACGATTATCATATTCTGAGATATCAGCGTACTATTACTTATGCATATAATGCGACTGTACTGTTTGAACACCAGAGTTCCCAAGCTGTGCATTCTGGTACCGTTCCTGTATAGTATTTATATAATCATGCATGAGCGTCATTGACATTTTCCCAAGTGATGACTCAAGTTACACCGCCATGACAAACTGAAACTCAGATTACAGTAGCACTGCTACAGGTACTGCTGTGTAAATACCACTTTCTGTTGTGTTGGTATTGTTTATATCAGACAGTCGAATAATTTTGTAAATGCAAACCTCTGTTACTTCTCTTCGCTCCCGTACGAGTGCCAATCTTTCTTCTTGAGCATCAGCAGCTCGGTTAGCTCGCCCTCCGTGCCTGGCCATGACCTTGTTACCGGGTGGTATGTCTGATATTTGAGAAAAAAACCTGCTAACGTCAGCAATAAATTCTACCACGACGTGGCATCAATTTGAATCGTTATAAAATTGTATCACGATTTATTGATGTGCAATGTATTCGATAATGCCTAAGGTGCGATCCAAAAGTCCCTAGACTATTCCTGTTGAGAATGAATGGAGAGCAGCATGGTCATGTTTGATGTCTGTTTTTCAAAACTCGAAGCTCTTTCCCAGGGGTTTACCCAAACATAAACACAACCAGCCTCTCTAAAGGGAAGTCCCCTCTTTGGTGAATGCAGGACGAACCATATGCTGGTCATTTTCTGAAAAGCACTATTCAAATAGTATTGTTTGGAACAAATGCTTCTTCTGATTTGAAAACCTCAAAGCACATTATGTTGTCAGGCAATATAAACCTGCTGAGACATTTGCATGAGTAGTTGTTTTTGCATGTATCTTTTGAAAATGTGGTCAAGGTAAGTTGGGTCTTGAAATCAGTACAGGAATATGTGTTAACTTAATTATTATAAGTATCACTAGGTAGTCATCAATATCGAATGAGTAACTCACTTAGTACTACACAATCAAGGGCATCCTGGAACATTTCATTTAGCCATGTTTGTTAGTTGCTGTGCTGCTACCAGTGAACTGAATTTTATGTTTAAAATATTATGTTCTATAAACAATAGTTTTTATAGTGTGTAGAGCAGTATCTATTGGGAAGGTCTTTAAAATTATGGTAAAATGGTATCACGTTTTGGAGTATTGTTTATGAGTACATGTAAATCCATCCATTATCTATACTGCTTATCTGTCAAGGGTTGCGAGCAACCATTCACGCTCGCATTCACATCTATGGGCAATTTACAGTAGCAAGGTGACCTAATCTGCATGTCTCTGGGCTGTGGGAGGAAACCCACGCAAGCACGGGCAGAACATGCACAGTCTGCCCAGAAAGGTCCCGGTTGGACGGCAGGTTTGTAATCGGATCCTTCTTGCTGTGAGATAAAAGTACTAACCACTGTATCACTGTGCCGCCCCAAGTATAAGTAAATGAGCATGTTATTGGAACGATACCAGTAGCGGTATTGATGCATCTTCGAGGCTTGACACTTACTTTTTTCCAAGTCTGAAAACACATAAAGAAATTTAAGGATGCAATGAATGTTTATCAAGGGACATGAAATACTTATAAGCAAAATGATTAATTTATTTATTGTTTAAAACTCTATTTCCTGTATAGGTGGAGGATGAACTGGTATCGCTGCCTGGTTCTTCAGTTAACATTTCTTCGACGCCTTCCTTGTTCATCTCCTCCTTGATGTTGACTGTTTCAGTCAAACTTTAGTTTCTGTCCCATTTTTCCTTTTCTAATAATAACTACCAGGCTTCGTACCTTCCGTATGTTGCTAACAAACTTTAGCTATCTAGATAGTTCACTGTGTGTTCACTGTTGACCTTTATTTTTTATAAAACAATTTTATGCTCTGACGAGTGATTTTTTTTTTGCCGAATAACATTGACCGCACTGGTGACTGTCATCGTCTTTTTGTTCTCACGCATGCTCCTAAATACATTTTACAGTTTGCACACATCTATTTTTAGTGGAAAATGCGAGTGAAATGTGAGCACTGATGTCTGAGTTTCACACACATTTTAAGGCATGCCATTGTATAAAGTCCGTATTGAACAAAAGCGGTGTACTTCCAAAGCGAGCTGAAACAATTTGAAAAAAAAAAGGTTTTAAAATGCTGATGCAAAACAGCATCCCTTACAGATGTCATTTAGTACAACCGAAACACCGCTGATATCAGATCAACATGTAAAGGCCGAAGTTTCCTAACAGGCAGCGTATGACCCTCCAAGCACCCTTGACTAATTATTTTAGCTATGTATCTGTTGCCCCGTCTAATCTGATGATCTTCTTGCTCAAGCCCCTCAGCTTTGATCCCCAGTCAAAGGGCAATAACATTCAATGTAATTGATACATTAATATAATGCAATCAGTGCCCGGGATGTCGAACAGGGCCCGAAGCCAGAGCTACGGCACACGTCCTGCTTTGTTGAGCTCTGACATTTTCAAATATGATTCAGGAAAATGGCTCCTAATTCTAACCTGTGCTTCAGCTTGTGGAAATTCTGTTACGACTTGACATGTGTAATGGTGCCGGGAGCAAAGGGATCTATCAAAGGCAGGAGGAAAATGGCAAAATGCAATTTCTCTATGACAGACGGAGAGGGGAGAGCCTTCTCATTCCTCGGGGTATTAATGGATCCTGTTGTCCCTCTGATTTGGTTACGGAAGGCCTGAAGAAGGGCTTGAGCTCGTTATTGAATTAAAAACAACAAGGGTATGTGTGTGTTCTGTGCAGGCAGAAGGAGTGAGACTGGATAACATTTTGGACAGTTTTTTTTTTTTCAGATGTAAAAATCTTTTTGAACAGAAACATGTTTGGAAGTATTTCAGGAAATAGAAAGACAATGTCAACAAGGTAGGTTTATCTGTGCTAAGAAATCTTTTTCTTCTTGTGTCTTGAAACCAGAGATCTTCAGAACTGTCCAGAGGTTTTTAGGACTTCTAATTGCATCTATATTATTCTCATCAAGTGTATAGTTTTACCTAGTTTGTATTATGATGATCTTCTAACATTTAAACCTATAAATAATTAATTGCGACCAGTAAAGGGTGCAGTAAACACCAAAATGATTTTTCACAATGCTGAACATTGCTAAGTACTAAATAATTCATGATCCTTCAATACAGACTTGGCAGTGCTATTAACTTCTGTCAAAATATCATTCTGAAAGAGCAAAGATCATTAATTAACTAGAATTCTCTATGTACCTTGTTATACCTTGCACCTTCTTTGGAGGAAGCCTCAGAGTCATTAAATAAGTCTCAGAGACTAATCACATCAATATGGAAGTCCCTGAATCTTCAGGACAAAGGAAAATCCAGAAGCCTTTGTCTGAACTCTTAATCACATCACGATTAGTCCTTCTGTATGATTTCGCATTGTATCTCTCTCTGATCCGACTATAGCATATACAGCCCCAGCAAAGATCAGTGAAGCAGGAGCCATGTTTGTTATTATCCATGCTCACCTCATGTCTAATGGGATATTGTTTATTCTGATGTCTTTGCTAAACTAAAGTGGAGCAAGTCTGGATTTATCGTTTATGACAGTGGTTTTCCCCTTAGGGAGTTCAGAGGGCATCAGGGGTCAATGTGTCTGCCGGTTAATCAGTACAGGAGCCATTCACTCCGCCACCGGCTAACGTAGCCTCCACTAAGGCCGTGTAATTGGTTTAGATGGACACACTTAGTTTTGCTGACCGGTACGCTAATTGTCCCCAGGATACGCTGGGAGGAAATCCTCAAGCCATTCCCCCTCCCAAAAAAGGCAACGCGGTGGCTGGTGCTTATCCAATCAAAGAAAGTGGTGTGTCTCTCTCATATTTGTATTAGGTTTGTTCGTGCCAGATCAAGATGACAGCCATCAATTTGACAACTCAATAGTGAAGGATTTAGTTCAGCTAATGGACTGGTCCTTTCTTGACTGTTGCTCATGCAAGTGGATTCTAGTACTGAAAAGAACATAATGCATTTAAAGATTTTGCCAGTACATTCTGACATTACCAAGCAGTCTTTAAAAGATTACAAGTCATGACCCGCTGGCCTATGATACAAGCCATCAGCTAGGATTTATACACATTCTTCTACCGATGAGCAGTCCCATATGGTTCTAGTCCCTCTGCAAACTCCTGAGGCTTTGGCATTGATTTATCAGGAACGTGTCTGTTCTCCCAGCCACCTGATCAGCTCCTAATGAAGCCCCAACAGCCTGTGTGAGATGAGGGCCATTAGGCATAATGGCGGCATACATCAAAGGGGCAAGCGTCGAGAGGTTGCAGGGGAAAATGGGGTTACAGACAGACTAACCGCACAGACTGGTCGTCTGCGGCCATCGTAATTTATAACAATGCCCCTGAGCCTATGCCTGGGTCTGAGTCTAAGATTGACAGTGTAGAGACAGTGAGAGAGATTTCTAATTCCTGTCTGCTCTTTATCCGGGTGAGGAACAGCAGTCCATTGACTACGGCAAACAAAGATTCATTGTTTCTACTGTAGCTTAAGTGCTGCTGATATAGGTGGTGCCAGTGGGCAACTTTGTTTGCTCTATAAAATGCAGTTCAAAGCTAAGGCGTTCATGCTGTTTGCATACATTAATCCAAAGGTCAGGTGAAGGATTTCTCACCCCGCTAAGCCGAGAGCCTGAAAAAGGAAACAGGAATTAGTCTATATGCTCCTCTCCCACCACCGTCTCGGTTTTACAGAAAGATCTCATTTTAGTTAATGCAGTGGATACTGATGGTGCCTTAAAAACACACAAGAACGTTCCACACAGCCTGTGTGTAAATTGCCTGTCATCAATTATTAAGCAAAGCATTTGGCTTGATTGATCAACCCCTAATGGGCTTTCCAATCACCACTGCTAGATGGGTTTTATTGCTAATCAAAACAGTAGAAATTGGACAGAGAGGCCAGGCCTGGTCTAGTCACGGATCCGCGATAGCATCCTGTCTGGGTACTGGCTCCTCATCCAAACAACCCAATAGAAACATGGCGTATTTCCAGATTCTTGTGCTAATGTGCAATAATTTACTAGTGTTTCGATTCTTGCTGAAATGTGCTCATGTTTGTCAAGTCTTGTTAAATTATACTCATTTAATGAAGATGAATGTTTTAACTGCTGATCTGCTACTGACTCATACTGTATTTTTGTATTGTCCTCTGTTCAGTAAGTTTGGATGAAAACGTGGCTGTTCTTATTCTCAGTTGGGTAAAAATATGGCCGTCTTGTCTGGTCTGGTTTTGCTGGGCTATCTGCAATATGTCTTATGACATGAAAAAACCTCAAATTCCTCCTTCCATACCTCACTGCTCTGTGGAGATATGAGGCCTGAAATCAGTTTGGAAAATTTAAGATGCAGGACAGAAACAAATGACACATTAACATTTCCCTCAAGGATCATCTAACTCTATGTCCAAAACCAATGCCAAATGATTGCCAGAAAAGTGCATTTCGTTGTCCTCGGGACAAAAGCCTCTTGTGTGAGCTTCTGCATTGGGACAGAGCAACACTCATTGTGTTATTCACTGGTCCATTGCCCGACTAAAGTGTAGGGTCACTAAGGCCCTGACCCCTTATTGAGACAGGAGAGAGCCGCTAGTCTCCTGTATAATAGGATTATTTCTAAGATGCGGGCCTGCGCTAATTTCTTTTTCAAAGGAGACTTGAGATGCTCGACAGGAGCTCATTGTCGCGACTGATCAGAATAAAGGCTCCTGGTTTGGTTAAACAACTTCTTTTCCCTTCTAAGCGGAAACAAATGTATCTACAACTGGGAGGCTGCTGGATTTTTTGGCTGTTGTTTTCAGGCTGTATCCTATTAGATGCAGTTTAGGAGCTAGTGTAATGCCATTACTAGATTTATCACCTGGTCAGGTTGAGGGTCTAATGTCTGGGCTTAGTTACAGAAAGGCTTTTAAGAAGCAACTCAACAGAGAGTGCCTTAGGAATAAAAAGCTGGTTTGTAAAGTTGTCTGCGTTTCGCTGGAATTGTTTTATGCACAGTGCCTAACAGGGTTTGAATTAAGGCCACAAAGCAACGAAACACTACACTTAAGCTAATGTTTTATGCAATTGATGGGATGGTCGAATATCAAAATTGATATTACATACACACACTCTTGGGCTTTCTTAAAGACTTTAACAGAGACCTTGATGAATTCCTCAAGGCAAGGGTTTAAGTCACGGAAAAAGCATACATGGCATAGACACTCACGAGTTCACCACAGGCTGCGGTGCAGACAGACCGCTTCTTAAACACCATCGCTGTCTGGCTTGCACTCTTTAAGAGGGTGCTCTTAGGTGCACTTAAGGCTGAGTAGTCCTCACATACACACAAGCTTGGCCTGGGATCCAGAGGTAGTGTAGAGAGGGGCAACGGATGGGCGGTGAGACAGAAGGTCCATTAGGAGCAGACAGGGCCAGGCTCCTGTACAAAACCACTGGGGGTTTATCACCAGAAAGCAAGGGGGAGGGATTGATATGATGGGAGCAGGTGAGAGAACAGTTTGAAGAAGTGGAGTTTGATGAGAGTGTTTTTGGCAACACAGGTCACAGTGTCATCTTGGAGATAGTAAAAGTGTGTGTGTGTGTAGAAAAGTGACAGAAAGTGATAGAGAAAGACATTGCATGTATGTTCAGGTTTAAAATATGTAAATATTTATGTTGGTATATTTATATTCGAAAAATACAGTTTTGAATTCCAATTTAGCTTAACTAGCATTCAAATCCAAGTAAAACGTGCATGCAGTATTATTTACAGTCATCTTTTGATTAGCAATAGTGTATTTCACATAGCCAGTTTATTTCAAAACAAGGGTGCCAATTGTACAATGCATTGATACATAATTTACTGACCTGCAATAACTATTATTGTTTTAATATACGGTGCCTCAGGTTTCCTCTTTCGTCGCTCCACTTCCTTCCGGAAAAAGAGGAGTGGGATACAATGTGCCATTGTTAGATCTGTTCTATTTTAATGGACACACTGCTGACAGCTTCTGCCTTCATGCCTGACATTAATACACTTGGGCTTCGGTGTCACTTACAAACAGGAGGCCAAATTATTAGTTTTTGAAACGAAGTCTCATTTAAACACTGCTTTGTGTGTTTCTCTGTTTTGACACGATAGAATTAAATATATACTGGAGGACTAAAAAAATAGCTAGATGTGAATTTACTTAGCATGAAGTCTGTGCCAGTTTGTAAGAAAACAATGAGGAGTGAACATTCATGGACTAATAGAGCTGAGAATTTGATGGTATGGACATGATGGAAATGTCATTATTGAACCAGGCTGTTGGATACTCTCTTGGGGGCACTGTTGTTCAACCTTTAGTCCTGTTTAGAAATTTTATTCTTGACTGCACTGTTTTCTTACCTTTACCTTTGCCCCTTCCAATCTAAAATGACAAAGAACGAACTGTTTTAAACGTCACGACGTGTCAGGCCCTACTACATAATAAGCCTAATAGGATGCTAGCAGTATTGGCAGCTCTCCATCACGCACTTTCCTTTTTGTCATCTGAGTCTTTCTGACGAACAGGGCCACTGCATCTGTCCCTCATGACCCTCATGTCTGTACTAATCTCAGTGTCGCCAGTGTTGCTGCCCCATGGTGAGAAGTCTGCAAGCGCCTAGTTTCGGATAGCAGTGGGCAGCCCGACTTGAGCACTGTTAAGCCTTCACGATCAAATCCAGTGACGAATAACACGTGCTTGTTCTCAGTTAGCAGCCTTGCCTCAAAAACGTTCTGAGTTATGAAATTGCTTGGCACCAGAAAAAAAAAAAAAATGGAACGGGCGCCAGACGTGAAATACTACCTCTGTTAAGAGAGTTAAACTAGGAAGCTAGGATAAGTTGAAATCCAGTGTTGGGTTTTGGTCACCATCAGTGCTTTAGCGTGATGGTTTAACAGCGAGACTACTTGTGAAGTAAAGTTTTTCCATGCCTTCTAAGATAAATTAGAATTTAAATGTGTTTAAATTTGTGATTTATATACTCATGTGGTGTTAGCAATGTGGGCCCTGTATTGTAAAAGCATGCATGCCTTCGTCATTTTGACACAATAATACTTTAGAATTACTTATCTGATAAAAAAAAAAAAGACGATGAATGTTCTCTGCTTAAGCATTGCTCTGCTTATTGAGGAAGAGTGAGAAGTTCAGGGAGGAAAGAAATCAGGATGCATATTCATCTTCTTGTCTTATCAAAATGAAGACTGGTCCACTGTGCTCCTTTAAATAAATCCTTCTTCCAGAAATGCAAATGGATAACGTATGAATTTCAGCAAGATTTAACTGGTAACTGGTTTTCTAGCTGTTAGCGATGTTTGCGTTTAGAACAGAAAGCATTTACTTTAGTGCATGTTTTAAAGACGTACAAGACTGTTGAAAAGATGTGCTTAGATGGTATTGTCTTATGCAACATTTTACCATTGTCTAATGTGAATATAAATTGGAATTAGTTCACCCTGGCTGCTATTACTTATCCAAAAAGTCCCATTATTCCCAATAACGTTTAGTAACAGAAAGATATTTTGTGCAAAGTTCATTAACTTGTCACAGGGTTTTTATTTTGTCACTTTTTAAAAGCTTCCTGCTATCGAGTTAGTCCAGTTTTCTCTTTTAAGACACTGTATGACAAGTAAACCAAACACCTGCTGACCAAAGCAGACAGTTATATTTGACCATTATTTCTAGGGAATTTGGTAACTGACCCAAAGTGTAAATTAAGTAGGGAATAAAACATGTCATGGTGTGCTGCGATTTGGCCTATAAAGAGAAACGGAGTTAGCAGAGTTGTCACCAAGTTGGTTATTTTCCAATTACAGCACATCCTAGAGCCAAGAATGACATCATACTTTCAGATCAGTTCAAGAACAGATCATACATTTTATCCAAAATGTTTCGGAATGTTTCCGCAAAACAAGTTTTTTATGACTTATGTTATAGCGGCTCTCAGTCTTGACTTAAACAAGACCAAAAAAGAAAAAAAAATGTAACTTGTTACAAGACACCTCAGGAAACTCCTTCCAAACATCATGATCCACTGTTATATCCTATGATTGAGTTGTTATTATAGAAACAATGAAGAGAAACGAACGCGTTAATATAAACTTGTGATTTGAATTGCAGCCAGAACTGCCGTCAGATCTGCTGTTATAGAAGATGCACCAATAGCTTTTGTTGTGTTTACATAAAAAGTCATAATTGATGAGGAATGTTTTATGTTAGTGATTTACTTTCCATAGAAAATCACAAACTTTGAATGTCGAGGACTTGACATGCTTTTCACTGTTTCGGCATATGTTGTATTTACAAGGCAGAAGAGACTGTTGCATGACGTGTGACATATTGCAGCATGCGCTGCTTGTTTGTGACAGCTTGTTGTGGACAAATATCTACTGGCTCCAGTTTTCTAACCGTGCTCTGAGGAACGAGGAATATTTGAGTGTGTCTCCCTTTTTTGTTTAAACTTTCACAAGGCCACCCAGCACTCCGGTGTTTACTGGCACGCTGGCTTTTTCGACGATAACTTGAAATCAGTGTCCACACAAGCCTTTCATCCTCCTTGTATCTTTCTGTGTATTCTAAATACTGTCAAGAGACAAGACTCACACACACAACAGCTCCCATGGTTAGAAAGAATAGGTCGTTTTCCCTGACAGACCACAGTGTTGTTTAAAAGGCTTTTCATAGTCTGAGGCATGTCATTTTGTATAAAGGGGACAAGAAGAGACAGGCCAGCTCTCTATCCCAAAAAAAATTTTAATTGATTTGTGGGAGTCGTAAATTTAGCAGAGACAGCTCTTTTTTCCGGCATTTAGGGAAGGTTAAAATTTTTTACAGCTGTGGGCCACAGCGCAGTAACGTTATGTACCAAAATCAAGCCTCCACTCTCCAAAGCAAACATGCTCCAACGCCCGAACAATTAGCGTGATGAATAGGAAACGGTGATAAATGGTCAATGGCTAGTTGTTTTATTTCAACACAGCCTCACAGGCACTCTCTATTTTGCTAGCAGCACTACATGAAATCTCTTGAAACGAATGGCGAGTTTCCCATCATTGGGCTTTCTCAAAGACTGTTTGGAAAATTGAATTTGAGGTTTAAACTCAGTTTCCCCTTGCAAAGAGGGCAATTATTTTTTCTCATCGAACGCCAGCCTTTTCTCTTGGTGGAGAGGGACTGTGTACTGTGAACTAACCTCCCATTAACACATAATGTTCCAAGCACTTTATGTCTTTCCCATTGACTGTTTGAGAGGATAAATTAAATTTTCTGATTTTGGGGTGTTAGAAAATTTCACAGCATGATAACAACTTGGAATCATGGTATGGGGTTAACTGGCCACAAGTTGGTGGTAAACATATAGGGGAAAAAATATGAATTCCTTTTCTCGTTTTCCTTCCAAAGTCCAGTGTCTTAGCACATCCTTGTATACATAACATAAATCCATCCATCATCTATAGCGCTTTATCCGTCTGGGTCGCGGGGAAGCTGGAGCCAATCCCAGCATCTTGGGGCGA
>JAQMYM010000017.1:12830288-12845516 GCA_030014255.1 Parauchenoglanis ngamensis | reverse complement strand
AACTCCACACAGAAAGGCACCCTGGGTGACCCGGGGATCGAACCCAGGACCTTCTTGCTGTGAGGCGACAGTGCTATCCACTTGCACCGCCCCATTGAAAACCTTTGGGATGAATTGGAATACAGACTGCATGCCAGGCCGTCATGCCTGACATCAAACGTAGCAAAAAGCAAAAGGAAAGCAAACTAAAACAAATCCACTAATTGTTATAAGTTGAAAAAAAGAGTGGCTGTGAGGCTATGTGTATATATACATATATATATATATATATATATATATATATATATATAACGTATGTAGACACCTCATCAATCACACTGAACATCTCGTTCCAGTCCCACTTTTTTTAGTCCTCCACTCTTCCAGGAAGGCTTTCCACTAGATTTTGGAGCGTGGCTGTGTGGATTTGCCCATTCAGGCACAAGAGCATTAGTGAGGTCACTAGGCATGGCCTGGCATGCAGTCACCATTCTAGCTCATCTCAAATTTGTTCAGTGGGGTTAAGGTTAGGGCTCTGAGCTGGACACTCGAGCTCTTTGCCTCATGGACATTACTTTGTGGACAGGGGCATTGTCATGCTGGGACAGGTTCCTTTTCCGGAAGTAAACAAACATCAGCCTCGACTACCGGGGGTGAATCCATCATGGATAACAAATTATGTTACCTTGTCTTCATTTGCAGCTGTTGTGCGGTTAAATTCTGCGTTTTATAATGCTACAACTGCCTGCATGCGCAGGAGGCAATCTGCTGTTCAAGCAATCTACAACTACGCAACCAACTGCAGATTAGACAAGCTGCTTCCTGTTTATAAAATGCCCAGTATACGTGAATGGTCATGTGATATGCGCTTTTATGTGTCTTAGTGTAGATGTAGATGTTTCTGATGCAGAGTGCTCGTCTGGACTGAGGTCATTTTTATTTTAAAATATAGTTTTAAAACGTATTCATGTGGACCTAGCCTTAGTTCTAATGAAGGGAAATGTTAATATCACAGCATACAAAGACATTCTAGACATATATTGGTGTGATAGTCAAGTGTCCACTCACTTTTCGGCCATATAGTGTATATTATCATTATCTGTGCCAAGAAATAATATGCTGTAATATGATATTGGGGGACTTAAGAACCAGTGGATTAAAAAAACAGGTAAGTGACTGGTCATACATCTGACAAACTGAGGAAATCGTGACAAGCCTATTCTCCTTAAATTAACTTTAGTCACTGACCAAGTTGAGATGTCTCTCTAAGATAATACATTCACACGTTACAGAAAGACTTACAGGCAGAATCAAGTGTAGAAGACAGCCATTGTTGTGCATCAACACAAGTGATTTTATATTGTCTCCATCAGAATAGCATTACTTGTAACACTTTCTTTAAGATTCCCTCCTTAAGATTGTAGTTGCTCTTTCCCAACGCCCCTTACCCTCGTCTAAAATAAACTCATTACCGTCTTACAGCTGTGATGTTTATCTGTTTATACCAGCTGTTTACTGCCAAATGTAAATAGCTAGGTGAGTCCTTTCTCCTTAGGAAACTCCTTTAGTAAACAGATTGTCAGTCGCATTGTGTGGCGAACAATTGACACTTTCAGGGGGGGAAGGGGATGCCCTGGAACCGGCTCTGATGTAATGCGATATAAATAGATTTGAGATAGAGTTCACGTTCTCCTGGTGATGCTGGTAGTGCTAACAATGAGCCCTTGCCTTTGTGATCATAACAGGTTTAAATCTAGTCGTTCTGGATAGGCAGGGCACTGTGATTTCGGGAATCATGAATGTAGCTGTTTTGGTTGTAACGGTGATTTTATATAAATTAAAATAATCACTTTGGAGTTTTCCTGTTTGTTCAGTGTCTATTGTTCCAGAGTCACACAGCGTGCACCATGCTTGTTTATTCTTCTTATCAGCCATGTAATTTCCGATCTGAAAATCTAAGGAGTGTGCGTATGTCTGTATGTGTGTGTGTGTGTGTGTGTGTGTGTGTGTGTGTGTGTGGCAGGCCTGCTAACTCCACAGCATTCACACCTTCACTGGTCACAGCCACTTTACGAGTCTCCTGCTGTTTACAGCTTGCTGCAGCATTGGCTGTCATTATTCAGGAGTAATTACTCTCAAAAACACCTCCGGGCAGTGCAAGGGAGCTGGACGGTTTTTGTAAAAGCTTAAAAAATGGTGTGTGTGTGTGTGTGGTGGAAGTGGGCTGGGGGGTTATTTGGGGTTTGGGATAGCCCTAACCAGAAGTCTCTCTGCTTAATTTGTCAATGCCTAGCGCAGCTGGTCAGCTCGTGCATGCACCCTTTGATGTGGCTCAGCAAACAGAGCAGAAGGAGTGGGCCTAGTGTCCGGAGAGCGCTTATCTTACTCGGAGTGCACCGCAGGCCTGATAAGGCTTTCCAACAGACAACTGGGCCCCGTGGCCTTATCTGAGGTCCCTCAGCATGTTGACCTCACTAAGAAACCAGCTTTCCGAACCCTGTGCTCCAAGATGCACCTTTATAGTCACACCTTCCACTCATTGTGCCTTGAAACTGAATTTGGTATCAGATGGTAAACCGGCATAATTCTATTCAGCGTAAATAAAGGTGGAAATGTTATTATGCTATATAATTAGTGCTAATATTATCTTAGAAATGTATAAATAGCCACCAAGAATAATTTTCATTTGAAGTTATCTTTAATAAAGGGTGGTTTTAAAAACATTTTTGCATTTTCACTAATCAGATCATTTTATACTAGCTCACTGCCGTGAAACAGCACGTCAAATTTGATTACGTAATATGAAAGTTGTAAGCATACACTCTTGTGTGTATATATATATATATATATATATATATATATATAAAAACAGCAGTATATCAGATTCGTATGTTCCATATCACATAATGATTTCTGCGCTTAAGCTTTATCACCCTGTAGCAAATGTAAAGTTATATTTCTTATGGAATAACACATGATAGCGTGTGCTGTTATAGGACTATAATCAGTGACAATGTGGTGTTTTTTTTTCCTGCTTGTTCCACAGATATTAGCCCATGCTAACAATATTAAGAATGTCACGTCGCATACTTCATCGGTTTATAGGTGCATTCTTTGCAGCCATAAACATGTGGAACATAAAGTGTGACCACGTATTTCCTGTTATCATTTAAATTGTAATAGCTATAACCTTTTCACTGCCTTTTATTTTTCCCTTTTTCTTGAACTTAAGTCACCTTGTCATGCCACAGAGAACTCTGTAAAGACTGTGAAGACTTTTCTGTCTTGTAAAATTAGCAATAGCTGCTGTTAGAAAATAATTCTGACCAATCAGAGTAGAGAATTCTCATACAAATGGCATGTATAATCATGAGCCCCGTAACGTATGGTAGTGGGATGTATCGCGTTTAGTCATTCTTCATACAGATCAAACCCTCTAGTTTGAATGAGTTAAGTGGCAGAGAGCGTTAATGAAGACCATGTTTGAATATTACAACAAAACAATTGTTTGTCTGGCAACTTGCTTAAAAACAGGAAACAAACGTGGAAATCCAGGATTTTTTTTAATGACCCCTACTTGTTTTTATCTTTAATGACATGGGCTTCAAGCTGAGACGCTGCCATATGTCTGAGATTAGTGCATCATGACTTAAATTAATGTGTGACTCATATTAGTAAGCCACTAATTTAGAATAGCATTGTGGCTCCTTGATGTAAATTGCCATGGAATAACTTACGGATCTTTGCGGAACAAAAAAAACCGCTCCGAGCCTTTTCGCTGTCACGCAAAAACGAGGCGGTCTCCGAAATCTCTAGTCAAGATCTTCTTTCAGCAAATTTACAATGTGAAGCATGGCTGGAGATTGATCCAAAGCAGGCCGATGTAACTGTTACGGTCGAAATTGAGGAGACAATTCACGAAGAATGCGAGGGCCTGAAAACATTCCCCACTACCATAACCAATTATCCTGTCAATTCGGCAGCAAGGCCTAGAAGAAAGAGCCGGTTCTTGAGTCTCCTTTCAACTAAATTGTCATAGCAGAGGCTCCATTATTCTGAAAAATAAGGCCAAGGAAAAGTGACAAGAAGCGGCTTTTATTTTACAGGCCGGAGGAGTCCCTCCCGACCCCGCGCCATCTCCTCTTTTGTCTCCACTGCATGGCTGGAATATCTGGACAGATTTTATCAGCCGTGTTTTGTTGCAGGAGGAGGCTGTCTGTCTCCTGTACAGCCGCTCTAGACGACCAAATTACTCAGCATTCTGGCCTTTCGGCACCTCCGGATCTCTGTCTAACTCTGGATAAGTCACTTTTATGTTGTGCAAAGCTTCTAAAGACCAAAACAAACGATCCTGAATTAAAAAATCGAGTGCTTGATTAGCTCATCTAGGGTTCTGTTAATTTTCATATCTGTTTTTCTACAATAAAAGAAGGCACGTTTGTGTATCCAAATCGAGGCTCGTGTTGTTAAAATCGCATCGACTAGCTCGGCATTGTTTGTGGCCTGTGTGTAGCCTCTGCTGCTTTCAAGTTGTTGTAGACAAGGAACCCTTCAACTAAAAAACGTCTGCAGACCCCAGTACACATCCTCCTGAGTTTCAGGGAAAAAATGTCTCCCAATTATTTTTTGTTCTTAACTTATCCCATTGTTTTGAAGGCTGAAAAGACTCGTGCTATCATTTAAAAGTCCTAAATGTCCTCTTTAAAGAACAATGGAAGTTAATTCAGTAGCTTGCATGTCGTAGGAGATAAATACGCTTACAAATGTCCTCTAGAGAGGACAAAATTGGACTGCTGGAACTCAGGAGGATATTTACTTTCTAAGCTGAACCTATTGAAATTAGGTTCAAAAATGACTTAAAAGTGTACAATAATATCTTTAGCACTACAGAGCCCATTGAAAAACACATTTTTAATCAAATTGTCCATCTTAACATTATTTATAGGTGTTCTCGCTTATCAAGATTTGGATCAAATTTAATTAAAGTGACCAGTCAAACAGTCTCATTTTTAAACAAACTAAATAACAAATATAATAGCTCTGAAAATTTGGGGTTGTGAATTCCAAAAAAAAAAAAATTAAATATATATATATATATATATATATATATAAATGACTTAAACATAACCAAAAAAAAAAACAAACAAATACAAAGTAAAAAAATATAATATCTCTCAAAATTTTGGTTTTTGTATTACAAAAAAAAAAAAATTAAATATATATATATATATATATATATATATATACATGCCTGAAACATAACCAACAAAAAACCCAAACAAATACAAAGTAAACAAATAAATTCAGGACCTCCTGGCTATGTTTCAGGGTTTTAAGTAGTACTGGAATAAAATGAAACATTCATAGTATCTAATGAATATTATTATTTTTGGATATATCCCAGTATCTCCATGCAGCCATGAAAAATATATGGCGGCGGTGGTCAGAGAAACCGCAAGAATATTAAAAAAAAAATAAAACAATTTGTTATAGAATAACCTATTTTTTAAGGCATGTGCCACTTTTTCTCTATTATAGAAGTGTTAATGGTATTGCTGTTTCCAATTTTCCTATCACAGTACGTAGCCACGCCAGTACATCATCACATCCCTTAATGACGGGACGTCTTATTGGCAGCATTGTCAAGATGCTAAAAAGTGCAGGCCACGAACCCGACACAGTGAACGTGGCATCCGATCACTCTAATAACGAGCTCACCCGCAGCACCTGGCAATGTTCTTACCCCAGCTCATCCCCTTGTTCCCCGACCACGTATTAATTACTAACCGGGTCTGGTGATATCATGGAGCTGGAACGCTTACTCGGTTCCCTTTGCACTGGACGTGCTGTAAATCAGCCTGACTTTTCAAAGAAAGGCACAGAGGTCCACCTGTCAGCGAGGCCAAACACACACAGGCTTGGGAAAGAACATAATGAACTGCTAACAGCACTGGTATAATATCATTGTTTGAGAATACAATGTTGGACTGTAGTATAACTGTTGGTACAGTCATATGAACCTGCTTTTAAAGTTTGAGTCCTTGATAAAAGACAAGTCATATGACTGTGCATTGTTCCTTTTTCAAAATGGCTGCATAATCGAACCTGTTTTTTAAGGTTAACCATGAACAGCTTAATATGGCACAAAAAATAAATAAATAATAATAATAATAATAAAAAAAGAACCAAACATGTTTGGCAGTTTTGCAAAAGGTGGCTGTGATTCTTATATTCTTTCAATATTGTATGATGTTCACATTCAAAGTGAACAAGCGGTTGAAGCATTCCTATTAATAAATAGGCCTAAACTATAGAAAATACAACATACTATATATTTTAGCAACTTTAAAGACATTAAATAACATGCCCACTAAAATGTCCACTTTCTCACAATTATTAATGTGGTCTCACTATATATATATATATATGATTTGAAATCTTATATCATGCACATCGTGGCTATTGGATTAAATTAAAATAAATAAATAAATAAATAAATAAATAAAAATAAATGCTTAATACAGATAAACAACTTTTATTGACCCTCTTTTGTCCTTTATATATTTATGGTATTTTTTTTTTTTATATTTATATTATTACATATGTTATCCTAAATCGCAAAGACAGTAACTTTTTTTAAAAATGAAAACTGCTTTTATTTGTTTGGCAGCTCAGTTTGTCAACATCAACACACGACAAGACATTTTAACAGCAATAATAAAGGTATAGAATAATTAAAATGATAAATCAATGCCTGTAGTGCCTCCTTTTATGCTGTTAAGTAAAAAATACAGTGCGTACAAATTAAACTGAAGTTATATGCACTGATTATATGACACATTTAAGCAGCTGTATTAAGAAGCAGGCATACATATCATAACGCAATGACACAGGAATAAATTCAGTATACATTTGATCCAGACATACAGAAAAGTACGTGACATCTGTGGTGACTGACTGAGTTTTTGATACAGCTTTTACTAGCCAAATTAGTGTACAGGCTGGAGCGCATGAGTCAGTCGTTCCTCAGTGTGGCCTAAGAGGGGAGCTGGAAGCTTATTAAGTGAGCCAACTGTGAGCAGCTGAAAGACGTCTGTTACACACAACCTGAACCTGGGACAACAATCTTCTCTTACAGTGCTGCCAATAATAAAAAGGATGTTTGTTTGTTTGCTTGTTTATTCATGAATAATCAGGAATCGACGTTTGGTTTTTACAAAGAAAATTTAAATTTAATTTTTTTCTTTCTTTGCTTTCTATAGAGTTAGAAAAGTTCTCTCTCTCTCTCTGTTTTTTTGCATTTCTTTATTGGATTTTTTTGTAGCTATATCATTTTGTATAGCAAATCTGTCACACAAGTCTACAATCATTATATGTATTAGTCTCCAGTAATCACAGGAAAATATTACGAGCTGGGTTTTTTTTTTCATTATAAGGGACCATAAAAAAGCCAATATTTTTCTTTGCTTGATTCGATTACTTGAAATTCCTGAAAGGTCTTTATACCCTGTTTGTAATGCGAGTGCTGCTACCTCTAACATGTGGACAACGGCCATGTTTTCCATCACGACATCTAATGCAACACATGCAGATAGGCCGCCCCATGCATATACGCAAGTTCATGAATTTGCTATAAAAAAATCAAAACATCCAACATTCCAGATCTGAAATGAATGGTCAAGCTTTTGATTTCTAATCTCTCGAAATAAATCCTTGACATGGAAGTGCACTTTTTATCTCTTAGCACTTCACTTGCATATAGAGGAAAGCGATTTCAAGGGATAACTCGAATAAACAGATCAGTTTTGCAGAACATGTGGTTTTAGCACAATCATGGTTAACTAAAGTCAGCTTGCCCCGTTCGAGATTTGTGTGCGGGGGAGAAAACTAGTCCTGGCTATCAGAAATACTTACTTAAAAATGTAGAATGGCGTTTGGTTTTTATTGTGCTTCATTAATGTGCTCCATGTCTCTGGCGAGTGGAGATGCCCGTCTCAGTGAGTAATGTAAATATAAGTTGCTCACTCCCAGCGTTTGAAGTCTTGCTCTGGATGAATACAGCCAATTTTTGTATCTGGGACATGTTTAAACAGCTGCTTGTCTTAGAAGGGGATGTCCTAGAGAGTCTCGCCTTCTCCTCCTCCTGCAATATCTTTTCAGGACTCATTAATGGAGGTTGCAGACGAGCATGTGACCTTCCTGCTGCCGTCCTAAGTGTCTGTTCGGTTTAGTTACGTAGGGCTGCGTCGACCTTATGCAGAAAACTATTAATGTGAGCATGGTCTTAACGCTGTATCATTTTGTGATTATTCGTGTTATTTGTGATTCAGTTCTCAATATGATTAATCATTTCAGTGCCTAATCACATCATTTTCTGATCAGCGACACACTCAGTTTGTCTGCTTGCAGTGCGTCATATTAATTCTTTTGTTTTTCTTTGTAGCTCTATTGCTGGTGTGTGAAATTTATCAAAAGGTCCAGCGTTAAAGTATATAATACATCAACTGCTTAAAATACTTAAAATGTTACGTAAGATACAGTGTAATCTCGGTCTAAGCGTGCGCCATGGAATAAGTGGAAAAGCATTTGCGGTGGATTTGCCACAATCTTTCATGATTTTTAATAATCAGCACGATTACGCCATTTGCGTGAGTAAGTCGCTGTTATCATATTACGCATTTCTGATCAGAACCACATACTGAAGTTAATTCGGGGCTTGTTGTTGGAATATTTGGTTCCAAACACATGAGAAGCATCTGTGTTCAGGGGATTTTCTTTTTTCCATGAAGTGAACGTGCTAAATATAATTTTTATTTTGTAGGATTATTACAAAAATGAAATACTATCAACCTAGACATCTAGACCTATTTGCTTACTTTGTTTAAATTTGGCTCCTTTCTAAATATACATTTTTTTAAATGTTAATTATTTGCCAATAGAATAAGACAATGTATAACTTAATGGTTTCATAGAGGGGTACTAAATAGCTACACTAAAATTTACCGTATTACTCTGGCAGTAATTCTTACCCAATCAGGGAATAAATGCGTAATTTAATTTACAATTCTTCTCTGGTGACTGGATTTTCCAACAGAGCTTTATCTCTTTTTTCCAGTGAGAATGAGCCATGCAGCAATGGTCAAATATTCACGAAGGAGGCAGCGATTTCCAAACTCTATTAAATGGAGTTAGAGTGTGAGTATACTGAACGTGTAGCCAGCTGTCACGTGAACCTGTGAAAGGTGATAGGACTCTGTATCTTCAGCCCGTTATCATTTTTCTCACTGAACATTTGACCTGGGTGCTGATTACACCTTGTGAGAGTGCTTGTGAGGACTGGTCACTTACCCAAAACCAAATGCTAGCTATTTTAATTTCTAAATAATATATTTTTGTTTTTGGTACAAGCTCATGCAAACATGTAACTCGAATCAGGCCAGGAGGGAAAGGGTTAAGGGTCGCTAGGAGAGGAGGATGCTATATTCATTAAGATTTCCCCTTCCTCATCTCCACCTCTCGAGCCATCTGAAGCACCATTATGGCTTTTCAGGCTGCTTCCCGCGTAGATTCCTTTCTCCCTGCACACAAAAGCCGCCTGCTCAGCTGGATGGGCAAGGAGGAGAGCTTTTTCTGACGTGAAGTGCCCTCAGAGCCTTGAGTTGTGAGTGTATGTATGTATTTGTGTGTGCGTTACAATTACCGAAGAGCAGAAGTTGTGTTGTGTGATTAATGACCAAGTTGGCCTTGCACACTAATGATGAAGCCCAGCATAGCAGGCTACTGATCTAATGCCTCGGCCTCTCTCACGCTTACTCTGGGCCTTTCTTTTTCTTTATCATCTCTCGTTCTATCTTTTTTATTTTTTAAATAAAGGACATAAACAACAGTTCCAAAGATGATTTCATTGGCTTTAATACAGCATTTTGTGAGTCCTTTATACAAATTGTTTTGATTTCTTGTCAGCCCGGTTTTGTCGTATTGAAAAACCTGACTGTCAAAACCAGTTTTTTCAATTTGTTCCATTCAGGCAGTTAGAGACGTTTTTGGTGTATCCTGGATTTCAGATTTGGCCAGGCATTTTAATTTCGGTACATCACTGGTCCGTACAAAATCTGCGTGCGCTGCCACGTCGCTGAAGTGCCTAATGTTAAATTTCAACCCAGAACCCTTTGTCTTCTCTTCCAGTTTTTCCACTATGGAGAAAAGTATTGAATTTTTTATATTCATACTGAAGAGAAATGGATTAATTATGGTGCTATTATTCAGTGTTGACAGGATTCATAACAAGAGAGTGTGCAGTGCTAATGGAATTTAGCATCCAAAGTTACAGGCCCTCACAGGCCCATTTAATCAAGTAGGTTAAGCTCATGCATGGCGTGGGAAAAAGATTTCTCTTCTCCAACCTGTAAAAAGTGCATATTTATCAGTAGAAACGAGACAGATCCTGAAGCACCTCCACAGAGAGATCCTACTTTTTTTCTGAGCCAAGTGTGTGTGTGTGTGTGTGTGTGTATGCGTATGCGTACACATTCGCGCCTGTGTCTGGATGTTTGTGTCTGTTCACGGCCCCCCATCCAGACCGTCATCCCTCTTTAGTGATAACTCTGTTCCGGCCACTCAGATGTTTAACCAGCGCAGCTCTGACATGCTTACTTCCTGCTCACACATCGGGGCCCATGTGCATCAGGTCCAAGTTCTCCCCAGCCAGTGGAGAAACACGCCAGAATGCCTGCTGGATCTTGTCCTAGGCGTCCGGCGGGGCCCAGGGCCTGAGGCCAGCACATCTGGAGGGGATGCTCTCACATCTGGAGGTGTAGCCCTGATCTTTCGGCCTCCTCATCCCTCCTACCCATCTGCTCCTTTTGAAGCTGCTCATCCCTACTGCTGCTAAAAAGTGCTCTGTACCATGGTTATGACTCACCTCTGCCTCTCTGGGGCCCAGTGATACGTCTGGAAAGGCGTCGTGACACTCCTGTGATTCACCTGCTCTTGGAAGAAAAAAACAGAAACCATTGTTTACCTGCTTAAAAGGGAAGTGACTCAATGAATCTGTAGCGCCTGTGCTTTGTTATATAAAGTTGTTTTTATATATATATATATATATATATATGATCATGTGACCTTTTAAGAATGATGTCAAAAATGTCATTTTCTTTTTTATGATTGGCCCTTTTCTATTTCTCTATTTTCTGTTTTGTCAAAACGCAAAAACCATTTTGAAGTGGAATTTCTAAAACATTATTTTCATGAATAGAAAATCCTTCAAGCAATTTCAAAACTTTATTTTACTAGGACGCTCAGGACTATTTCACCTTAATAAACCAGAGAGTGTGAAACAGGCAGGAGCTAAATTTCCAACTGCTAGCTAAAAGTGCACTAGCTATCCATATATAATTTTATTTAAAGGCCATAAAGGGCAAGCCAGTTTCGATTCCCTTCTTTTATTCTTTCCATGAGGTCACCTTAATAACGGCAGCCCATAAATTTTCTTTTTCTCACCAGTTTATTTGAATCATCTAGGCATGTTGGTGTAAATGTTAGTAAACCTGTGACCTTTCCTCCCAGAAATAAGGTTCTGGGGCCAAACCTGCTGTCCGACTGGTGCCTGTCTGTGCAGAGTTTGCAGTGATGGAAAATCAGGGTAGATGATGGATGGCTGGATGGATAGGCTGACTGGTAGCATTATATTCAGCTCCATAATGAGAGTTTTTTCACTATAATCTTATTCGAGAGCCAGTGAAATGGGCCATAAATATTGCAAAACGTAGGTTTTGGTGGAAAAAAAAAAGGCATAATAAGATAAGAAATGCCTTTTTAAGCATCGTGACAAATACAGGACTGATTGAGAAACACTGGCAGTTCAGGTCAATCCCTCTGACCTTGCAGATGTTCACAGATTACTATAATACAGGAAGCAATCCGCTTTTTATTCCATAGCCATTGTGTCGTGGAGCGGCATCTAAAGTGAGGAAATCGTTTTAAGAGCTATTATGGCAAGAGTGAAAGAGAGAGCCAAAAAGTTCAGCAGGTTTACATTTGCCCATGCTCGTTTATTTGTCCTGACCATCGTGGCCTGTAAATACATGTCGAAATAGTGAGGACACAATGCTCATGTGCAAGCAGAGCGCATTGTTTATAACTGATGCTCTGTGCATGTAAAGCTCACTATTCTTCAAAGGGGAGATGACAGTCACGAAGCATAAACAGTTTATGACTATAGCACTATCTTTGTTAGTGCAGGATAAATACAGGAAAAAGAGTCACTGCACACTTCCTCCCAAGGACATGTGCACATATCTGCTATCTTTTTTTTTTTTTTTTTGGTCTATCCTTTTATTCTCTTTCTTTCCCCTCAGCCTGACTATTTCTTTCGAGAGTACTTTAAGCGTCTGATGGCTCTTTAGAGTTTTAACTGATGTTGTTTTTCCAAGTCTTTTACAACCCTGAAAGTGAGTTGTATCTTCTGAAATGGGCTTTCTCCAACGTTAGTCCTCCAAAATATAACAGCATTTCCAAATGCTGGATCTGATTCATGAGTGCTATTTCACTAATTACGAATGGCTACGTCAAAAGTTCAAAAGTTCCCTGCGTGTAATGGTGGTGAGTTCGGATAGAATGTGGAGGATGTAGTGGCGTCATTCACAGCTCAAGGACAAACCCTGGTCTCCTGTACCGTTCCAAACCGCTGGAACCTTTTTGTTTTCCTTAGTCTTTTAATAGGTTTGGTAATACTGTAAGTACTTCAGCACACTCGATTTGTAATTGAACTTTACATCTTTATGTATTCCATAAAATAGTACATTGAAACTGTATTATTCCTGGATTTCTTTCATAAGTGTGCTGATCCAAAAATAACGGGGCGAACTTGGAGGAGAAAATCATTCCCTCTAGCCAGACTACTACTGGTCCCAGAAAGAGGGTCTATATTTCCTCCGGTCAAATGTGATCGTATTCTACCATCCATGCTTTAATATTAAGGAGCCAGGTATTAGCGGCAATTTACGGACTAAATGAGCTCTCTGTTATCAGACCCTCACCGTATAGCACTGGCAATCTCATCTCTTTCATTTTACAGTCAGCCTAGTGTCTGGTAGTTTTATAGTATCCTGCTATGTCTATGTGACACTGTCTTTCATCCCCCAGCCATCTTTCCTCAGCCGGCCAGCGAGGGAGTTTATTATTTAAAGAGGATTCTCCTCCACATCAAGGATCCTTCAGACTTCCTATCAGGCCCATATCTGCTGAGCGTTGATATGAAAAAGACATTTTGGGGAAAATTGGGAGAGAAGAGGAAGCGGTACATTGCACTTGATGAACCCCTCCACATCCTGTCCCTGAGTACTCGATTAGTATCTCCAGCTGGCGGAGGCTACGCTAGCCATAGTGTTTGCGTCCTAACAGGCAGCATTTCCTATACAATATTCCTGAAACAAACCCAAACTCTAAAACTAATTTTGGCCCTCATGCCGGTGATAATTGTGGCAGAGGTAGATATTCATCCAACGTTTCTCATTGACATCCCAATGCAAGCCAAGCTAGCACTAGATTCTCTTCAGCTCACGTCCGTGTCTGTCTGGCCAACACTAATAAACACTCTCCGCTCGTTTGGGGCTCTTGCCGTCCCATTCACAAGGCGAGTCGGTTAGCATGCGGCAGGCTGATTTGGGGTTTAAACGCACTAAAAACACTAAACAGTGTGTGTGAGGGTTTGGTCCACTGACAAGCTGTGCATCATGGTAACCCACCAGGCTACAAAGCAGACGGGTTCGGCTGCCAAATGGCTGCACCAGTGGCTATACTGTGCACTACTGAAAGGCAGTATTTATGAATGATTTTACCTTGGAGTGAATCTTGTAACAGTGCCCTAATAAATGACATTTATAGCAAAAAGCATTTATGAGGTATTACTTGAAAAGCTTCATAATAACATTTTTTCTTATGTTTAAAGTAAAAACATTTGGTTTGGAATGTTCTGTTCCCTCCCAGATTGTTCACGTATTAGCAGCTACTGTTAAATTAGGTGGAAAATAAAAACATAAACAGTTAAACACATTGTACTTCATGCAGCAGTAGACTTTTAATGTTGTGTAAAGTTTTCTGCTTCTCAGTGGTTCAGAATGTTGTCTGGAGCGTGCGCTTCTCACTCTGGCGAGCAGCCCGAAGTTTGAAACTTCAAATTCATTTTCATGGCTGAAATATGAAGTGTCTCCCACTTCCTTTGTAGATTATGACATGAATTGCTACTGTTTTGAAAACATGACCATTTAACATCATCTCAACAAGATTTGAAGGGAAAGACCTTCAGATTGATGAAGAAGTACAAAACCATTACTGTCTGTGGCAAAATGTTTATCCACTACAGTTCCGGAGTAAGCTAACACAAGTACATTATTGAGGTATACACTAGGTGAATAGAGTAGCCTAACATTGTTCTCTCCAATTTGGTTTAGTCAATGAGGTGTCTGTCACTTCTAATGAAATTTAGCCTGCACTCCCCTTGTCTGATATTGAATTAACTCAGCACACAAATGAAGCCAATTAGCCTGGCTTAGCCATGATATAATTCAATGAGTCATTTTTGAGAACACAGACTGAACGCTGAGAGGCCGAGGCCTGGTTTCCTCCTGAAAGGCCTGATAAGTAAGGAATCGGGCGCAGCCTAAGTGTGCACTTTCGCAAGAGATGCTTACCATCGGGTTAAAAGTGTAATTAGCCTAGCCTAGCCCACGGGCTCGAGCAATGCATTTTCTGCTCTGTACTGCTTTAGCAGCTAATGGGTAAGAGATTTCTCTCAATTAGTGATAATGGGTCTCTATGTGTCAAGTCTCTGGAGGTTCGTAATATAACAGAAGGCAGCTGCATATGCCGAGTAAACATGGAAACAAGGGCGAGCGAGTAAACATTCGACTGTGGCATCATTTGAAACCAATTAGGGTGTGAAAAGAACCACTAATGTTCTTTTATAGATTATACTGTAGGAACACACATGTTGTGTAGGTGTACATACCCACATGTAGCCACCTTAATCCATTTGACTTTGACTAGTATCGCTCTTTGATCCATCTGCCCTTTTCTCTGAACCTTAGAACCAGCTTATTTGTTGTTTGTTTATTACAAATAATTAATATGTAATATAAATAAAAATCTTGGGTGGTGCGGTGGTTAGCACTGCCGCCTCACAGCAAGAAGGTCCTGGGTTCGATCCCCGGGTCACACAGGGTGCCTTTCTGTGTGGAGTTTGCATGTTCT
>JAQMYM010000017.1:12800326-12811157 GCA_030014255.1 Parauchenoglanis ngamensis | reverse complement strand
CTATATCCGACTCCAGCGGACTAGCCAGCGCGAGTTCGCTAAAAGCTGTCTTTTATGTAGCACTTGGTCCTGGAGAAGCGCTGTCTCGTTTCACTGTACATTGTATTACATGTACGTGGTTGAGATGACAATAAAAGCCACCTGACTTGACCTACAGACTTCACATGCAAAACAAAAAATTTGAACCTCTCTGTTTGAACCTCATCTAATAATGACAGGCAGGTTTTCTATTTAACAGTGCTGTATTTTTTAAATATTTTACGATATATTTCCTGGGATGTAAATGCAGGAAGCAAGTTCCTGAAGTGGATCAGATGACTCCAGAAAACCTGATAATTGCTTCATGTTTCATGACAAGATCTTCTTTATATTTAATTTGGAAAAGGTCCCAGTGAAGGAATCAAAAAACATTTGGCAGGTAACCATTATTAACCTGTATTACCATTAGAACCACTATTTTAAGTCAAGTCAGTAGACAGGTAGTGATTAACCAAGTTAAAATCCTGTGTCCTGTGTTTGATTATTGGCATACTTGCTGTTCTCATTATCAACAAATAACATGATATGTGTGCAAAATCCTTGTACAAGATTTACATAAATGTAAGAATAATTTTTTTGTCTCACAATCGTGTCTCTTTTTATCTCGCGTGTCTGTCAGTCAGCTCGGTCCTGGGTGTTAAGTGTCATATGGGATTCTGTTTGCACTTGCATGCAACAACAGATCTCATTCTCTCTCTCTCTCTCTCTCTCTCTCTCTCTCTCTCTCTCTCTCTCTCAGTGACATATGAAGCAGGCTACTCATTGGGACTGCCAGATTGAGACACTGCTCTGAGTCACATGCTATCAGAGTTATATTAAACCACAAAACCATGACAGATGCCGATCAGCATTTGCCACATGGACAGTTGTTTCTAAATGCAGATTAACTTCTGTGTGTTTTGTAATGTTTCTATGTCTCACACATGGTGACGGAGAGAACTGAGTTACTATATAGATCACCAGCCTAAAACCAGCCAATGCATGAATGAAACGATGTATAAGATGTATACAAACTTGTATACATCAAAACAAATGAGTACACAAATATTACCAAGTATGGTCAATTCAGGTCAGATGAGATGTGTCACCTAAAGATGAAAAAAAAAAATTACTCTCCTCTTATATCTGGCATCTCCTGCTCTTGTCTTCTCTACTAATGAATGATCTCAGCTCTTGTACATGGCAACCCAGATTTGACACTGCTCCCCAAGCCACAGCCTCTGCCGTGCTGTTCTCGTTACCCTGGATCACTGCTAGGATGTGGTGCATAATTGGATGCAGATGCGGCTGTGGCGGCTCCTGCTCGAGTGTTGTTTTAGCCTAGGCAAAGTGCCTTCTTACATACCAGCCTGACCTCCCTTTGAAATGGTCCAAAAATTACATGCTTTTGTAACATTTTATAGGGTCTTCTGTTGTACAGCGACCAGGACAAAGGAGGAAAGAGGTGAAGACCATTTTTTCCTCTGGTGGTTTTAACAATTGTACGGGTAATACTGCTAATACAGATGTTATTGCTATGCTTCGTTCGCTATAAAAGGCAGACGGTCCTATATCCTGTGTCTGAAAGTGTGTCTCGGGTGCATATTTGGACCGTGTCTTTCTCCAGAAAGACAGAGGTCTAGAGGTGGTATAATCCTGTCTGTCTTGGCGAAATGTCTCAAGCTTTCCCAATGTCAAAAATTGTATATTGTTTTTTTTTTTTTTTACTAAATAAAGTGTTAATCTTGCTCAGCATACGTAACTCAGTATTTGCAGGGCTTCTGATTTATTATTTAGTTTTATCTGAATGACATTGTAAGAGAAGAGCAATTAAATCCACAACCTGACCTGACAAACTAGTTCATTTAAATGAAAAATAGCATGCGCAAAATATTGTGAAACGGATTTTGTATTTGCTAGAACCTCATTTATAGATTAGTAAGAAAGAATATGGCATATCAGCATGTGAAGTGGCACTGTTGTGTAATTATTGCAACAGCATAGAACCTGTCATGAGTGTCTTAGTAAAGTTATAAACCTTAGTTAATGTGTATACAAAGTCATGTACAGGGAACATTTCCTATTTCTGTGCTCGGGACTACCACCCTTTCTAATAGTGATCCTTTCTAATCATCTTTGTGTATGCTCTGTCGTCCTCACTCTACTCAGATGTGCCAAAGGGCACATTAGTTGTAACATCAAAGCCGGTTGGTGGACCACTAAGGCCCTTTGCTCTTTCTGGGTTTGTAATGATGCATATGACAGCCAAATGTAATATATGTATGTAATAACTCTGAGGCTTTTTCTGTTCTGTGAAACACAAATAAAGGACCCATGATATGGACCAGACTGCCCTGTACGAGAAAAGTTAGACAGTAAGAATGGTGCGTGGAATGGGGCAGTTATGGAAGAGTATGCAGGCAGTTGGTGGGGTTTGTTCTATGCCCATGGTTTCCTATCTCAGAGTTTGTGAAATCAGAGATTTGAACTGAGGCTTGTTATAAGAGGGAGAATAGTAGCATGAGAACAGGAACGCAAACCATTTATTGCGTAGGCAAGTGGTGCAACACCAAACATACAACTATAACTGGATGTTCTGGAGATTGGACCAGTGGCCTTGAGCCTCTGAGGAACTCCCCAAGTTGTCTGACAGTGAGCGGTCTCCTTTCCTTCAAAAAGTAGCAGGTTTTGATAATTCACACGGCAAGCATACATCTCTTTCTATCCTCAACCAGACACGATCGTTAAATCGACAAGGTCACAGATGGCTTGCAGCAGTTTGAAAGGGAAGCGTGGTTTTTCATGTGGGTTGAGGCTGTAGAATAATCTTGTTTTGTGTTGGAGGATAAGCCACGACATGTTTAGATTCAAGCCTGTTGCTGTCCAGCATGTACATCCTGTTTGATTTCCTTTGTGAAATTAGCGTCGGATGGTATGCTAAGAACATTTTCACACTCACTACCTCTATTTCGAAAGAAAGACTTGATCCTGTTACATAGAAGATATCCTTTTTCATTTCATCACGTTGGAGATGGCTCTCATAGTCACAGACAGCATTGTTGAACCAACGCTTTCCATCTCGATATCATGGTTTAATCAAGGTTTATTAAATCAAGTCAGAAATGAAACTGGCGGCTTGGGTGTTTGATGGCTGAACCTTTGTTTTTATTTCAGCTCCATGAAAAAAGGGAAAAAGGTGATATTGTTTTGGAACTGAAAGAGGAAAAGAGCCCCAGGGACAGCTGGTATACGGTGCTAACTAGCTAGCTGATCCGAGACCCGATGGCCTCATTGTGGCTTACAAAGCCTCTCTGTGTGGACCTGTGGCTCTCAGCCACACCTGGATGGACAGGTGACAGACATGGGCGAGACACTGTGGAGCTGGAAGCCCAGGGTCACCGAGAATAAAGACTGCACTGTTTCTTCTTGATCCCTGCAGGAGGCTTTATTGACGCTAATTGTGAGCATCGGACACATAACGCGCCATTGACTGCCGTCAGATTTCAAATGAAGAATCCCAGAATTTTATGAAGAATCCCACCTAATTTTTTTCCTCTATTTTTGAATCCAACCTTAAACAGAACACACCAGAAGCAATTTTTTTCTTTGGCCAAAGTCAAGCATTTACAACATGATCCTATCGCACTCTTTCTTTCTTTTTCCCTCCGCTGCTGCTGCATGTCATGGGCTATGTGAACTGACAGGTCTCATCCTAAGGCAGGAAACAAGAGCAGGCCCTCGAAACCATTAAAACATATGCTTTCAAGCCGCCTTCTCCCGGCTCCATGCACCTAAACACAAAAGCATTTGCTCTGTTTCCTACAAACCACTGTGGGCACTAGCTGTGTAGTGTCGTACCTCTCAGCTAATCAACAGAAGTATGCTCTGTATTGAAATAGACATAACCTCAAACCTGGTTCTCTCAAGGCTTAAAACAGCATGACAAACATAATGCATGCTAATTAAAAGCAATCAACTAGCAAGACTGGCTTTACCAGCTGTTTTTTTTTTTCAGTCATTGATGGTTAAACAGCTAAAACCAGAATCAGGCTAGCAATAGCCAGGATAAACCAGCTTACACCAGCATGGAGTTCATGCTGATCTAATCCATTTTTCAGCAAGGGAGGGAAACCCCATGGAGTGCCTGCCGCATGCTAACAGAACACCAGACATCAGAAAAGCGATCCAGCATGGTAAACAGTATCTGATGTGGCCGACGTGTGAACGAGTGAAGTATTTGGGCTTGGAATTCCTTTTTCAATCGGAATGTTTGCTTTTACCTGTTTTGTGGTTACTAACCCAAACTGCAAGACGTTTTGTAGAGTTTGCCAGAAAATGCGGTCGTGCATGATTTCCTTAAGCAGGTTCAGACCAGATTAGTTTTCTGAAGCAATCTGAACTTTCTTCTGGCTCGTCTGCTCCTGCTTTGCCCCCATGTTGATTTGGTTAAACATTGGCTCCCTAGAAAATATGCTGTTGTTGTCTGGAGATGGCTGAGGCAGCAGGTTGGGCTAACGTCAGCCCCTGCTTTTGCTTACTCTCTGTCACGTTACCTTTAGCTTCACCAGCCATTTCCTATAGTTGATTTGACCTTACACAGCAAACCAGTGTTTCCTCTCCACTCGCAGTGCCATTGAAGACCTGTAGGGGTGCTGTGAGTCTAAGTCAGATACTGGAAAAACAACTCCTTGTTGAAAACTGTTCAGATGTAGAGATTCTGTTGTTTTTCTGTTTTGCTGAAATTCTGTTCAAATGAAGAACATTCACTGTTAAAGTGTATATTTAATAGACACTGTGTATACTTTATATGTATTAATTACACTTTTAGCCAACTTTATTCTTGTCAAGGGTTTGTTAGAACTCAAATATGGTTATCGGTCTCAAAAAAGGAGAATAAACAGGCAAGCAGACAGCAGAGCTGTGTCCGTTGGAGTGTGTGGGTGCTTGCGTGTGTGAATATGGCAACTGGTCCATTCCTGTGCAGAGCCAAAGTGTTTCAGGTCACTGGTTCAGTTAGCCTATCTCAAACTTTGGAATCCAGACTCTGTGGAGGAGGACATCGTCATTTTGCAACATGGGGAGTTTTCCTTAGTTAACTGTGTCCTTCCACTTATTGATCAGTAATGCATTCAGTCTGTCTTTTGGTTTGTTTGGTTTTTTTGCTGTTTTCTTATTGCACTGCAACCAATAAGTGTTACGAAACCAAGTGAGACCATAGTGCTAATGGAGGTTGAAGTAAATTTCACACTTATATTTGTCCCATCATATCAAGTGGCGCTATGGCCAAGAAGTTGTGGTAGGTGAAATATTTAAGATCTTGATAAATACCTTATCTTCCAGATCCTTCAACAGAATTGAGAAATTTTAATCCTAAATATTGTTTTAAAGCACTTTAATAAAAAGCTGGCTGTTCCCATTTTGACAAGAAAACGTGCATTTTCTTTTTCGCTCTAAATTCGCGCCACTGGCAAAGTTACTTTTACGGGGTAGCAGGGAAATCCTGGTGTCAAAATGAGGCTGAGAATTCCCTCTTACTCACTAGGTCATAGAATCCTCATTTAAATCTTCTAAAAATAAGATTCCAATGGACTACTCCGAGGCCCTCCTTGTAAACAGACTCGTACTGTTGCTATGGTGACGTATGGACAAGATACAGTAATAAACTTGGTATCAAAATGGAGCTTATTGAACCAGGAATCTGAAATATGCATAACTCAAATCGCCCAAAATGCAACATAATACCTGATTTGATGTGATGGGTCACATATAACAGTTCTCTCTGTTGTCTTCAATAATCAGCTTCTTTTCTTCAGTCTTGCTCTGTTCCCTGTGGCGGCGTTGTTTATAGAGGCTTATAATTTATAACTGTACAGAGTGGATTTAATTTCAGCACTGAGCCTCGCCAGCAGGGCGCCAGGCTGCAATCAGAGGAATCGGTGCACTGCGAGGCCCTGTTGAATGGAAAGTATTATCACTGGCCACAAACGGACACTGTTTCCCCTCAAACAATTCCCCGGACGCTCTGCGAGCCCTTCTTCTCTTTCATTCATCTCCTCTGGTTAGCAGCCCATTCCTCCCTCCCTCCCTCCTTTCAACACATCCCCCTCCTCCATCTCCAGTTCCTTCAGCCAGAGCTCCTAGCCTCCTGTTACAGGTTAGGTTTGGCATGGTGTCTATGCCAGCTCTCAGTCCAGACTAGATTCACAACTCAGTAAGTGTTGAACTGTCAGTGCAAATCAACCAATAGGGCCACTAGATCAATATTTAAACAGTATGTTTGTGTTGGGTGAAAACTGACAAATTAATTTTTTTTCTACAAAAATTGAAACAAAACCAAGCTTTAGAACATTTGTTCTTTCATTTTTTTTCTAAGGTAGGGGCTCTCAGACATTCTGCACGCAGAGATTGCTTTAAATGTAAAATAAATTCTTTGGACCCCCAATCCAACTGTTTAACAAGTAGGTTTAATATTTTGGCTACTTTATAATTGCACTTGAACAATTAGGTACAAGTTGACAATTTATAAGTCAGCTTCTTTTTGAGTTAGTGAGGTTTGGATGAAACTCATTCAATTCAGCTGACCACCCTGCAGTGCACCAATGTCCCACCTGGGGTTAATTCTCCTGCCTTGTGTCAAAGTGTTTCTGGTATAGGCTCTGGTTCCTCCAAGGCCCTGGCCAGAATAAAGTGGTTACTGAAGGTGAATGAATGAATGCAAATGTCTAGTCAGTTCTCAGAAATAAATATAATAACTTGGATAATATTGGGTTGTGATTTCTATCAGTGTTAAAAAAAAAAACAAATCACAGACTCCCTGGCTATGCTTCATGGACCCCCGGGGATCCCTGGTCCCAACTTGGATAGTCACTGCTCTACCAAAAAAGAGAACTCATTATATTAATTTGTATTACAGATTTTGTTTTAGGTTATTTTGATCTGAAAATAGCAAAGTGAAATAAAGTGTTTAAAATGACTGGTGGTTAATACCCCTCACCTTTACTTCATCTGGTGCTGCTATAAACAAAAATAAAAGTGAAAGAGAGATGGCCTGGGTCATCCATTCCAAAGTGAAGAACGGACCATGAAGGTTACAGTCAAAGACTTCACTCAAATCCCCAGGTCATTTTTTTCTTTATGTTGTTAATAAAGCCACTGAATTGTCAACATTCTGTGTAGTTCTGTATCTTGTTATGCTGCATTCACAACCACTCTGGCGTATAGTGGGTTTGACCGATTAGATCACTGTTGCCATCTGTATGGACAGCTGAGCCGAACGGACTTCAACTGGGCATGATGGAGCGACACAACAGGCACAGCTGGGTGGAGGTTAGAGCCAGCCATGCATCTCAAATAACAACAAACTTACCTCTCTTGGTAATTTTAGACCATTTATATAGTGTTCCCTGAAACTGGACAAAAGGAAGTGTGGCAGTATGGGACAGACAACCTCATTACTTACCTCATATATTCTAATATTGCATGCATGTAAGCATAATTATGCAAAAGCAAACTCCCTTGTGATGTCTTACTTTCATTTAAATCCATACGAAGCCTGTTTTTTCCTAAAACCTGAAGACTTTTTTTCAAAAAGAGCCTTTGCATGTCTTTTTCATATCTTTTTCACAGAACCTCCAACCCCTTTCCTTCTCTTCCCTTTATTTCTTGGCACCCGGCTCTGTTTTCACCCTCTGCTTACGGTGGGAGTTGGTGACCATAAATCTTGATTTGCTTGGTGTCTGCCTGATTGGCCAGACCTGCACTTTGTCATGGACTAATAGTAGCTTTGTCGGGGTTAAAGATGCCCCCTTTGGCAGCATCCTCAAGTCCCTACAGTCAAAGTAATGATATTTAAACACAGCAAGCCATTAGCAGGCCCTGATGACTCATGGCTCTCTCTTTCTCTGTGTGGAGTCCCAGTGTAGTTCCCAATCTCCACCATCTCTTTGTGCCCTGTGGCATTTCAGGGAGGGATGAAAGGTAGGGGAAGGTTAAAGCGGTTTACGGTGAGCCACTTTCAGCAAATTTGTAACTAGGTGCTTTTAGCTGCTGAAAGGGCCATTAACCAAAATCGTAAGAGAACCCTTTGACTATCTGCTTGTAGCTTCATACCTCGCAAAACATTATGGGTTAAAACTGTTGCTGTGGACCCCGAACTGCCCTGATAGCATGTTCTTAGGAGGAAAAGATTTCCTTAAATGGGCCGACGTTACTTCAAAAGTAAGTTAGTCGTGGTTGGTAAACCTATTCCGTTCAGCAGTGTTACAAATGGATTTTGTTCATTATAAATGACAATCAGCTCTGAATTTGCTTTGACAAACTGTGGCAAGTCATCAACTGCTTCAAATCTATAAGAGATCTCTCTGGAAGGAGGAACATTCTTGCCCTGTGATTGCCCCGATCAGTGATCAGGAAGGTAGACAGGAATGTATTATGGACCTGACCTGGCCAGTGTCTATGGACCTAAACCCTTTAGCTCTTTCATCTAAGCCTTACTGACACCAAGATTGCCCCTTGCTCTAAGAAGGCAGCTGCATGTCGAGGATCATATGAAAATGATTGTAGCCATGGATTGCAACCCCATGCTGCTGCTGTGGCAATAATTAAAGACTCATATTTCTGCAGAATTTGACGAACAACTTTTCCTTCCTCTCTCATCTTGTGCTGGGACTCGCCAGTAATGGTTGTGGGTTGGAGCAAGAATACTTTATGGACTGTGAAAAATAACGCTCACGCACCCACAACAAAGAAAGGGCCTCAGGAAGCCATAAGTACATCACTGATTTTCCTGGAAGTTTATATATTTATAACGTTTAAGTAAACTGATGTGTTTCTTGGGAGCGTTTCAGAGCAGTTTTGAGCTCAGCGTTGAGAAACGCACTGAACTGCTGTGATAAAAAAAAAAAAAGGTTCTACTTGGGGTTCTTTAGAAAGCTGAAGTTTTTGTTAAAGGCCTTGCTGCAAGTGGAACGAACTTTGTACGTATATGTTTTATTTGGATTTGCAGAAACAGCTTGGAGATTATTTTAATGAACTCATTCACTTCACCGTCAAACAAAGACATATGATCGGAAGGATCCTTAACTAATGTTTAGCAAAAGACTGACAAAACCACTGTTATTAAACAAATGGTTATAAGTTGGACTACTGGAAAGTATTTCAGAAGTAAACCTTGAACCATGCAAGCATGCCAAAGATCAGATACATTACGTGTAAGTAGTTCATTAGCAGGCAAAAATTTGGGGTTTTTATATAGCTGTTGCTTATATGACTGTTTCTCGCTCGGCTGTTCTTGTTTAACAAATGAAATTTCATAAATAGCAACTATTTTAAACAGCTACGTTTAGCTGGCAGTGTAGCATTTTTAGTGCAGCTGACAATTATCTGCAAAGTCACAAGTGCTTGTCACTTCGCCTTTAATCACATCTCAGCACTCCTAAGACTTGCCCTGTTTAGGGTGATTTATAAAAGGTGTAAAAATGTTGATGGCCTGTAATACCGAAGCAGATTTATTGCAGATCGGACAACCTCGTTAGTCTTTGTTAACGTGAGTCTCTGGATCAACACCGTGATAGAGTAAAGTCTATTCAGAAATACAAGTGCCACTAACGGCCTGTTGTTGAGGATGCCAAAAGCACTGTCCACTCCCACTCTACTCCCTCAGTGTCTCATAAGTCAAGGTTATGAAGTGTGAAGGAAAACACTACCAAAAAGGAGTGAAGAAATGATCGGGTTTAAGAAGTGTGATGCTGCGGTCCAGGGACACCTTGGAAGAGTGAAAAGAAGAGGAGGAGATGAGAAACGTTCCACATAATCTTTCTATTCTTAGAAAACACTCTGGCTCCTCCTGCTCTTTTTTGTATCCTGCTTCTTTGTAATAAATAAAAGGTGACAGCCCTTCGTGTCTTCAGAACTTTTCATAACTGACAAATTGTGCAAATGCATCGATGTTTTCAATCATCAAGTCAACATCGTTTAAAATAATGCCTTTTGAATGCTTTGGACAGAGACTACGTGATTAAACACTTTCAGCATGTCCTCAGCTAAATGTAAACCTTCTTTTTCTGATCAGTTTCCCAACGTTCCTCCGCAAACGAATGTCTGACCCTCAGTGACCAGCGTTGGATTCAATTAGTGCAGTTAAAATGTCTTTCTACTGGGAGGAGTGTGCTGGGCTTTTTGGGCTGCATGCTGATTGGGGCAGCGCACGCGATTCGGCCCGTAGATCAAAAAGGACCACTTGATGAACGACAGGGCAAAGACTGGTAGAGGAGGGAGCACTCCCTCACTCCCAGCTTTGAATGATTGATCAAGGTCGTTCTCAGTTCATTAATTTTAGCCCAAGAGGGCCTGCCCTTAATTTTTGTAATGCTAGGCACACACACACATACACACTAAGCAAACACTTTCGTGTCCTGTTCTGCAAGACACTTGAGGTGACTTGGAAAAAGAATGCCAGCCGTTCCTCCTGAGTTATCTCCTGGTATCATTACAAGTACTCATGCACACCACGTGAATGAGACGGACTTGTAATTGTGTGTAGCCCAAGTTAGCATTCTCAGTACTTTGTTTCTCTTAATAAACCTTAAACCTTAAAGCCCAAAGGGCCTCAGCATCTCAACAAGCTGCTCAGTGACCCCAAGCACATGATTAGTTTTACGGCCTGTAACAACTACAACCTCCCCTGTTTACAGACATGCGGCAAGTTCCTGTCCCAAAAGCCACGCTGTCCTCACACTTGGCCTTTTCTAATCTCTCTCTCTCTCTCTCTCTCTCTCTCTCTCTCTCTCTCTCTCTCTCACATACACACACATCT
>JAQMYM010000017.1:12753514-12788252 GCA_030014255.1 Parauchenoglanis ngamensis | reverse complement strand
CTGGCGACCTGCCCAGGGTGTACCCCGCCTCTCGCCCGAACATGCTGGGATTGGCTCCAGCTTCCCCGCGACCCAGATGGATAAAGCGCTATAGATAGTGGATGGATGGATGTATGATTAGATTTATTAGCAAGAAAATTGGTCATATCTTGGATTCATCAAAGTAGCCACTTCCAGCTGTTATAACAGTAAGGTTATAAAGAGGCATTAAGTCCTGCTCAAGACCAAGGAAGAGCACCAGGTCCTTGGCACTACTGGTCTTCCTTGGTCTTCTGGCCCTTGTAGCTATTATACATTGTATGCCTGATGAACCCTTTCCAAAAGCTCCACATTCATATAGGGCGTGATTGCGTGAAAGGAAACTTGTCTGTAAGTGCAATTTACCAGCTTTATAGCTGTCCAAAAACACCAAGAGCTGTGATCTGGACATTCATGCAAGTCTGATGATGAGCTTAAGCACACACACACACCCACACACAATCATGTGCACATGAGCAGGCAAACACCAAGGAAAGCCTGTTTTGGGAAAGCCAAGTGAAGTAGAGCCCACATGTGTGCTGCGTTCAGAAGATTTAGGCGTAACTGTTGAGAACTCTTGGACGCAAACCCACATACGGATGCGCTCTCATCGGCCCATTTTGCTGCCTCTGGATTGTGTACGCTATTTTAAATTTAGAAATGTGTAATCAAGTCATAGAGGCATAACGTGCCTGGTGTATGCTTATGTATTTTTGAACATCTCAGTGGCCAAAAACAATAGTAGAGTCATAGTGGAAAAAAAAGGTTTCACGGTCTTCCAGGAATCCATCAAAGTGTTTATGCTGCATTTGAAAATGTAGCTTTCTAGCCTCCGTATCCTACTATAGAATGGCAGTATTTCTCGGGTAACTGGACGTCCTTCTATTCTCTGACATGTACTTATTTTCAGGCTTCTAATATTAGTCCAGCTGGGATTTATCCAACATAGGAACAGCAGCACAAAGAAACAGTGTTGATACAGTGTTAAATTTTTATCTGAATGCACTAGATGGGTAATCCAAATGCTTAATAACAATAATAAAAAAGTAAAAATAATTGATGGTCTCCCTGGTTTGAGCATTGAAAGTTGAGTGAGGTGTTTTGTGTGCAGCATACATCCATCAAGAAAACTCAGCTTTTGCCCTAAATATTTCTGCAGCCTTTGACATTTCCGTGTGTATTTTGATTATAGGCGGAAAAACGTCCAAAAGGTTCAAATGTGCTAAATTTCCATATTAACCAAAAATATACTGAATCAGAATCACTTTATTGACCAAGTACATGCTACAAGTTCTACTTGGCAGAATTGGTGCACATACAAGATTAACATATGACAATGCAGGTATTGCAAATACAAACAGTACAAATTCAAATCAAATAACACAAGCTTAAGGTGTAAAAATAGCTGTTATTTAATGTACAGTGTTTATTCAGGAATACTAAGGTTTATGGAATGGGTAAGTTCATATCTTGTTTATGAGTCATGCCCTATATTCTCTAAACGATCAAACGTGTCATGTATTCTTGCTATACAATTCAAATACTGGCAAGATTGATTAGAAAATGGGCATGAAATGTTCTTTTTTTTTCCCCACAAAGGATGAGTTTGTTATAGGTGGTGTTAAGTTCGTAATGTTTATCTCACTGCTCATGCTCAATTGGTCTCTGGTCAGGTCAGACTCACAACGCAGGAATAATAGCAGGCTGAGCTCCTGCTATTACAAAGATCGATGGTGTTCCGAGCGCCAGCGTGGTGCGTCGAGGTTTGGCTCTGGAACGCTAATGGTCAGGCTTCATTTGGACTAAATTGGGAAGGTGTGTGCGTGCCATGTCACAGCTTTGACGCCTAGAGCCGTCGGGTGTGTGCAGAGCAGCACGCCCTCCTGACACCCAAATAGAAACCAGACGCGGACTGGTGCTTGTGTGTACGTGTGTGTGTTTTTAAGGTGAGGGTCAGCAGCTGCTGGAGGATGTACGCCTCCACACACAGACAAACACACACACTGCTGTATAACAGGATCCTATCTGTATCCTGAGGGCCAGCTGGATGTGGGCTCACCCTAACCAGATGGACGCGGTTAGCAATTAGTGCTCAGGCTAATGGCTAATACGACGCAAGACTTCTGATTTCTGTCCAGCGCATGGAAGAACCTGCAGAAAAAAGCAAATGTGGATCGAGTCTCTTCGTTAGAAAAATGGAACGACCCTGAGACAGAAGGATCCAAGAGGGTTTATTTTCTTTTCAGAAATCGTTATGAAATAAGCAAGCACCGTTTGGAATTTTCTACAATATTGTGTTGCAATATATTTAATAATTTAAGAACGAAAAGAAACTGCATTCTTATTAAACTATGGCTAGTTTCCTCACACGCTCATGGCAACCCTGTTCTGTGGGTATACAATAAATTATTGTTCCTTAATAACTGAAACCTGATCCTGAAGGAGTTATTGTTGTCCTCGATGCATTATGTATCCCTACTGCTTTAAATACAGTGTTGTTTTTTTTATGATTTTTATTATTATTGAAAATCATATTACTCATTCACAACCAATGAATGAAGCATGGTTTTGAACTCCTTTATTTTTGGAATGCGCCTATATATTTCTACATTGTAAAGTCCTAGGCGGCTTATTGTGGAGCCACCGCAAACTTTAATTCCGTGATCATATTACTCCCAAGTTAGATTTGGGGGATTTGATATGCAAAGATTCAGACTAAGATATATGATGAGGAAATCAAGGTTGTAATGCAGAGCTCAGTGCAGCCCTGGACTCTGTTTGTAGCCTTGCCAAGCATCGTGTCACACTACACCGGAACAGCCAAGCCTCACAAAGCCTGCGCCTGTGTATTAATGGTGATATATTGAGGATTGCTAGGCCACTAGTTTGGCTTTCGCCTTATTTTCCCCCAGTCATTCATTCTGCAGCAGTGAGCTTGGAGAAAGCGAATCTCTATATGCACCGTGGTGTTCATTTCTCATTCAGATTACTACCAATGGTGCATGGCCTCATCCCTGCAGATATAACACTGATCGGATTTGAATAAGTCTGTCGAGTTCCCATATTCGTCCCAAAAGGCGAAGTCAAACATAAACCTTGCGTCAAATGTTTCTTGTTTTTATTCATTCTGTTTGGTGGAGGTTTTTTTTTAGCCTTAATGTTCTGTTCATCTGAAAATCCCAAAAACAAATTGTTATGGGATTATTTACAGATCATTTTGACTTGATGGATTGAGAATTGTAGTGTTTGCCTTGCATGATTGTTTGCATAAATGTGTTGCAGTCTGACACATACCAATGCAACTGAATTCTTTCAAACCAATTCTGGACGAAAGCCAGAATTATATTTCAGCAAAACAGTGCGGAAATGATTCCTTTCCTTTTTTATCTTGCCCGGGCTATCTTCCTGCATAGATTATGTTGTGTACGGAGCCAGTTAAACAAACACGCAGGTTAAAAAGTCGCTTGGCCTGAGGATGTCGAAAAACTTTTCTGGCTATGTATGATTTCCTCCCATAACGAATGTCAAATTTGATCAAGGTCTTGGATAGTTCCGTGCCGTAGCTAAACGGATGCAAGGCAGTTTGACACACCAGCTGGCAAAATGTCTATGATGCTCCTGTGCCACAGTTGGAATGGAATCTTTAAATGCAATTCTCTGTCTTTTTCTTTTGGCTTTAACCAGTGTTTATAATGCTGCGATTTATGGGTGAGAGGTATGTGAAAGAGAAACATGGAAACTTGAACTTAATGTGGTTCATTAAATACATAAAATATCAGGTCATTTGGCATACTGTACATTATAGAGGTATTCATGTAAAATCCAAAATACGGACCAACGTGACATCCATTGCTAAATAGTGAACACAGCACAAGATGTAAAGACAAGCCTGACACATATCAAGGGTTTCTTATATAATGCCTCATTGTGAAAGCCTGGAAGCACATAATAAAGCGTACAGTCACTCTTAGAGTACCAAGGCTTTCTAAGCCCGACCTTTTTTTTGCCCAAAGAAGAAGGGAATCACTGACATCAGACAGTGCCTTCCTTATGATAGTGCATTTGGAGCATCCTTTGTGCCTTCTCTCTAACTGTTGCCAAATGGAATCGGCCTAATTATAGCAGGAAACGGGACAAATGAGGAAATCTGACACTACCTACCCAGAGAGCCTCCCGGGCATTAGCGTCATCCCCTGCTGCCCAGAGGTTGTGACCTCGTGTTGGAAGAGAGTGGCTCCGCAGTTGGAAATTTCAGGCATGTTATTGGAGGAAATGGTCAATTGTCCAGGCAGTGTCAGCTCAGAGCAATTCAAACCAGCTCTTGAATGTGACGAGTTCAAACAATGAACTAGTGATAAATGGTTGAAATGGCATTGAATATTGATACGCAAACAAATCATTGAATACTCATAATACACGCAAGTTTATTCTTGTATTTATAGTGGTCAGTCCTTTTCAGTGCTTGTTTCAGTGATTTATTAAGAAGTTTCTACGCCATGTTTTTTAATAGTATGACTTTAAGAATGCTCCATACTGTACATCACTGACTTGCTTGTAATGATGACTATCTTTGATTGGATGATCTACCCCATGATGGACTGCCGTGCAATCCATGGCTCACACTCAGTGTTCCCCTGATAGGCTCCAGATCTGCCATGAACCTGACCAGAAAAAAGCACATAAGTGCATAATAACAGATGTTTTGCAAAAGATATTACATAAAACAGTGTTGGTGTTGGAATCAGACTCTTGTGTCTACCAAGAGGAAATGATGTCCAGCTCGAAACGCTGTATGTTTACCGCGTCTCTATTTCTCTCGCTCGTCCAAAAGCTGCAGCTGTTTCTCCGCACCGAGCTGATCCGGGACCCAAAGGAGCCTGTCCGCAGCATTGGCGAGTAAGCAGCGATGCTGGGCGAGAATGATGGCATCCCTTACTCCAAATATTTGACTCCTAAGTGCACGGTGGAGAAGTACAAACGCTGCCAGAAAAGCACTTAAAGAGGATCTTTCTCCCTTTCACTTCTCTCCCCTACCAGTGAGTGCTTTGCTTTGGAGCCGAGCTAAATATTAGTTATGCTTTATGATATCTTATTTGGGCTGAGGAATTTAAGTGGGCTTTGTCAGACAAAGATTAAGCCTAATTGCTCTGTCGGAACGGAATCTATTGATAATTTGGTGTAGACAAAGTGTAATGTTAATCTGAGGGCCTGTAAATGTAATAATTGTGTGTCAGGATTGTCTCTGCTACTTTGCAAGCTGATTTGTGCAGTTACTCAAATAGAGTTGCTCAAAAATAGCAGACCAATATAGGAACATTTTCCCTGGTTGTTGGACATGACTGGTTACTTTCTATGCCGTTACCTTTCTGAAAAGCGCAAGGTGAGACTGTCTTAGCTCAGGTTAACCAGGTGAGTTAACATAAGCTGCTAATTTAGTGAAAGCTTTAACGTCAGCGTCTAAATTGCCAAACCCGTGCTAGAGGTGGTAACAATAACTTCATGCTACCCCACAGTTGATTGTTTTCCTATAACAGCATGTCCCATTGCCACTGTAAGTGTTCCTTGACCATGTTTTTTTTTTCTCTTTCTGACCTCAATGTTTAAAAAGCTATGTTTTCTCCTTCTCAGTGTTCTTTTGTGTGTGTGTGTCTCTCTCTCTCTTTTCTTCACAGCTGATCCATGACCGTAGAGTGCTGTGTTGAATATTTCAGTGCGTCGTCTGCCCAGCCATCTCACTAGAGATGCCTTGTCATCCTAGATTAGCCAATCAGGCAGAAGCAGCACAGCCAGTCCAACCAAAGCCTGACACAGTGAGCCAGCAGGGACCAGAGAGAATGTGAGAACCACACACATTCACACACACACACTCAACGTGGTGGTGTAAGACAGTTCTAAATACTGTATGCACACGATGTGTGATTCTTTTCTGCACTTAACTTACACTAGTTGTCTTGTAAACTCTTTAGATTGAATTGGGTCTGGCTATTATTTAAATAACTTTATGTTCTTGTTCAATATCTGCACGTAAGCAATGCGACAGGCTTTCAGCTAATACGGCTTGAGAATTACCCCAAGCTGGAGATAGGAGATGTGAAGCGCAAGATCCTGCACCCTACACCCTACACATGCTCCATGTAAGTATTTGATGGGAACGTCGTAGCCAAACTCACTGGCCCCTGATGCCTCCATTAAAGTTTGATGGTGCAATTTAAGTGCATGTTGATCTGACACCTCGGCTGGCGAGAGCTGCAGCAAAAGTGCTGGCCTGCAGAAAAGCTCTCTTTTACTTTGGCCCTCTCACTTTCTCCCTTGTATTTTCTCCGTCCCGGTTGACAACATCAGAACTGCTTCAACAGGACTTTAATGGATTTTCGGCACGACTTTTCCAAGACCCGCGTGTGAAATTCGTATCCTGCTGATGGAATCTGACATGTCCTGCTTTTCTCCTTTTCCTCCACACATACATGTGTAATCAGCATGACAACATTTTGCTCTTTCACTCTCTCTGACTGTGTGTCTCAGTGCAGAGGATTGTGGGTATGCTCATAAGCATTCAGTGTACTACATCATTTTCCAGGTATTAGTATGCAGTATGCAAGAATGATTGTTTTACCTGTGTGTGTGTGTGTGTTACTTTCTTTCAGTTATGAATTACATTGTAATTCTTTTTCAGTTATTGAGACTCAAATTGTTTCAGACTTTTGAGTTAAAGCCAAATGTCATGCAACGAGGCAGCAGAGCAGGAGTTTAAGTCTTAATTGTGGAACAGGAGTGCAATATAAACACAGTGTCAGACCGAGATGGATTTGGATATAAATGCAGGGTTTTATTCAAGCAGAATGATCAGACAAACCAAAAGGCCAAGTTAGTACTCAAAGGTGTATTATAGGCATTACATTTGGTATTAAAATGTGTCTTGGGCAATCAGATCAGAAGTGGACAGTGCTAAATACAAGTGTAAACAAGCACCAAGATGCATTAAAAACGCAGTCACCCAAACCACTTTCCAAGATGGTCTGCCATGCATTTGACCCCATATTTTTTTGTATGTAAACACTAATACGTCCTGATGTGTCCCTGGCAAGGGCATAACAGGAAAGTGAAGCAAGCAGTAATGAAATCTGAACACAAGTGTTCAGCTGGACACCTTGGAGACGTACGATGGACACAGGTGTAAAAGACGACGTGTCTCGGCAGTCCACTTTGATCCGATCACCCAAGGTGACTTTTAAAGCCAAGTGTAAACAGGGCCAAACAGACAAGGCTAGGAAAAAGTAACGAGTGAAATCTGTAGAATATTATTATGTGTAGTTGCTGCCATTGGTGATTTCTTTTACACGCATTTTGTGCAAAAGTTACACTTGCCATTGCATTGTGGCATAATAAATAGCTGCTATGTGCAGGTCAGCTGTCAGCATTCACATTACACTCTATATAATACACACACACACACACACACACACGCACACAGAGCTGAGGTGAGAAGTCATTTCTGTCTCTCTGGAGCTCCTGTGCAGAGGGTGTAAGTAATCTGCCACGATGTATCATCCCTGAAGCTTGTGTACGTGTGTCTTTAGCATTCACACTCCAGATACTAATGCACCACTTACATGCATACACAAGCTACAAGCCAACTACTTACCCTTTCCTTCCTCATCTTAGGTAGCTTCCAAGAACAACTTGGTACTACTTTCATACCGTCAATACATTCATTTTACAATATTCTTTTTTTGTTTGGTGGGTTGAAATCTTCGGCCAAGCTGTAGGCAACTTTCTTGCTGATTTTCCAGTGTGATGCTCAAATCCAAGTTGTGTGATGCTCGATATTCATGATAACATAACATTAACCTATTACAATGAAATGATGCTAACACTTTACTTATACCAGCTACGTAAGCCTGTTTTGATACCTGGCCTAAACTTGCATAAACATTTAAAAAGCCTAATTCCATCATGCTTCAGCTGTCATACAGACTACTTGTTTACAACTTACTACGGTTCACATTTCTGACATAAAGGTGGTCAATGTCCTCACATCTCATATGACATAAAATTGTTACGAGACATTTGGGCTAATAACTAACTTTGTTGCCACATAATAATTGTGAAGATTGTGGTTAATTGTAAATTTGAATGCTGACATTGACATAGGGCGGCACGGTGGTTAGCACTGTCGCCTCAAATCAAGAAGGTCCTGGGTTGGGCCCTGGGTGCCTTTCTGTGCGGAGTTCTCATGTTCTCCCCGTGCATGCATGGGTTTCCTCCGGGTGCTCCGGTTTCCTCCCACAGTCCAAAGACATGCAGATATAATTCAGATGGCTACACTAAATTGCCCACAGGTGTGAATGTGAGCGTGTGTGGCTGTTTGTCTGTGTTGGCCCTGTGGTGAACTGGTGACCTGCCCTCTCGCCCGAAGATGCTGGGATTGGCTTCCCCGCGACCCAGGCGGATAAAGTGGTATAGATAATGGATGGATGGATGGATGGACATTGACATATCAGAAGTACACCAAGCATCGACTGTCCTAACATTTGTCAGTGTAAAAGATGTCCTAATAAAACCTTGTCATTCAATACATAAAAAGCTGGTGCTAGCTGATTCATAGGCCTTTGCGTAGCTGTCACGTAGCCTTAAAAACTGCCTTTTAAATAAAATGCTGTCTAAATAACTTGTCATAGCTGCACTAACTCTGTTGTTTTTGGGGGGTTTTTTCAAATGGCAGCAGATTTTTCTAGATAGTACAGGTAAAATTACATTGATGAGGCTCACATCATAATGGCTTTACTTCCTCCCATCCTCTCCCAAAACACACAAGCAGAGCTAACATCCCTAACAGCATAACAAGACCTATTACACCCTGTAACTGCCTTGTTAGGCTCCCTCTTTCTCTGCTATAATGGTCACATGTTAAATGTTTCAAAGCTCGACTCATATTGAATGAGGAGGCGCCGGATGGGACCCATCAGCTTCAATTTGAGTAGCGGGGAAATGCAGGAAGGCCACCAGGACTGATTGGCCAGAGAAAGCAATCAAAGAGGCAGAAGTTCAAACCCGCAAACTCAGCTAGTGTGAGATAATGTTTCTCTTGGAGATTCCATTTTCCTGTGTCTCTTTCAATTTCTCCATTAGATAATCTATATTGGAGAAAACGCTGTTGCACTGGTAGTGTTTGTGTTAACCAGGAATATCTGCAATACTCATATTAGTACTCATATTAATACCAGTAATGGGGTCAAATGATGTTGTAGATCTAGAAGAACACAAAAAATGTTCGAGGAGTACCATGAGTTTTGCAATTTTGCTTAAGCGAGTGAGGCAAATCATGTCCTTAACCAGTAAGGTGTAAAAAATAAATAAATAAAAATTATCCTATTTTAGATTTTTGGTTTTTATCCTTCCTGCAATCTAGCATTCAGGCAATGTAGCAACTCCATGCCAATTTAATTACTGAAACTTTGGCATGCAGAGCTAAAGCCTGATTCCACATAGCTAATTAGTATCTGTCTTGATGATACTGATTAAGGAATGTTCACTTTGGAATATCCAGTTCGCTCCAATTGGGCTTGCTTCCTGGGTACACCTCTTACGATTGGCAATTAATCAGTGCAGTAACTATCATGCTAAATGCAATAAAAATTCATTAACTTGGAGCATACGTTGCTGTCTGTGTGACAGTGTCTGCCTAGCCTATGTCTGATTTTCCAGGCCACAGGGTATGACCTAGGCGTTTGGTTGCTTCCTCACTGATTTGCTGTAGAAGACTGATTATAATTACCGACCCTATATAAACCCCTCACCCCCACCAATCAGTGCTCCAGAGACCCGTGCTAATCGGCTAGTCTTTTGTTTAGAGTCTTCGGAGTGGTGTTAAACCAATAGAGTAAACTGACCCAACATATAGGAGGAGTCGGACGCTAATCAGATGTGCATGATTGACTTGATGAAGAACACAAGGCAGTGTGAGACAGGAGCCGGTCATGCTAGCCAGCGCAAATCCATGAGCCAGCATGCAATCAGATTTAGTTTATGCAATCACCTTCTCCTGGCTGTTGGCCAATCATGCCTCCCAAAGAGGAATTGTGCTCCGCCAACCTATAACATACTATGTTTTGTACTATTTATTTGTTTATTTCTCACGTTAAATTTTTTATATAATTTCATGCTAGAATGTTAGCACCTGGCTGACTGCTGGAAAAGCGACCATAAAGAAATTCTTCCATGGTTCAGCGTCCTCTTTATTATCTTCCGCTTCATCTGATGGAGGGAAAATGTGTGTAAAAACAAAATGCAGTGAGTTCATTGAGAGCCATCCTCACAACGGAAATGCAGCTATTTCAAAAAAGGGGTCTCTTTTTACTGTTCCTGCCATTTTGAACTTGTCTCTTCTTTCTATGTTTTCTCATTTTTACATGCATGACTGTTGTATTAGTTTTGGTTTAGTAGACATGCTTTAGGTTATTTGGTTCCTCCTTGCCTGTTACAGTCTCACATCTCTTTAACGCGGTTACTCCTTGCACTTTTCTAGCTTGGTCTGGTCCGCATCAGTATTACAGACCTTTTCCTGTAGCCTGTCAACAACCGGTTGAGATTATCTTGTTTGTTCACCACTAACTGCTTCACTCTTGAATAAGTTTTTTAAACATTCTTTTTTTTTAAATCCAGTGGCTAGATCTCTCTCCACAAAGTTCATTGGGTCACTGTGCTCAAAAGTCAACACAAATCAACACAATTATGAGCTAATCAGATTCCAACTTTTAACATTCTGAAGCTTGTAGCCAGAAAAGTGTACAGAAGTCAGCAAAGCATCTGACAAACATGACTCTTTCACCAAGTGTGAAAGATCATCAATGGCTGAAATGAATAATTATAGAGTAACCAATGAATGAGTGGAGACTTTTTCCCCCCTCCAAATTGACTATGATAATGTTAATCGCTAACATTCTTTCACAAAGGACACATGCCTTAAGAGTGTAAAGAATTTCCATAGACTCTAATAATCAATTATCCAATAATCACCAATGAGTACAATCCTAGTACTTATAAATCTAATCCTGGGGAATTTCCTACCTTATACTGATACTTTTAGTTTTCCTTGAGTCATTTTTTTTCCACTTTCTGGATATTTTACTGTCAAGGTCAGGGCATTATTTTGACCTGTTTGACACAAAGCATTTCAACTATTCACACTTTCGAATCCTCAGTCTCTTTATCTTTCTCATGTCATGCTGAGTGTAAGCCAATGGATTTTTACACAATTCAAGTAAGCCTATTTTGTCCATTACCATGTGTGCTCCAGGGCATGTTACTACTTTTCCACCATCCTGATCTCCATATACCATCATACATTCCAGATAATGAGGATTATTTTTACTCCTATGGTGTTTTGTTAGACTAGCCATAGTTACCGTGGGTATCTTAGTTCAGGATGTGAGGTTTTATCTTGGTCTCGTGTGTGTGCGCGTGTGTGTGTGTGTGTGTGTGTGTGTGTGTGTGTGTGTGTGTGCCCTTCAGGCTAGCCCGTAGGGTGCTGTTATCACGCCTGTCTGCGTATGAGGAGCAGAAAGGTTAGGAGGGGGGCAAAGACTGTAGCCATGCTTTGATCAGACCTCCACTCTTCTTTATGGGGCTCCTCAGAAGAGTTTTCCAGCGACAGTTCTCTCTCTCTCGCTCTCTCTCTCTGTGTGTTTGTGTGTTTGTGCATATTTTTGCAGTCATTGGATAGACCCCAGATTTTGTGCTTCTTAAATCCACATGGCAACACACACCCACAGCCTATGTGCTGAAGATGTTTAACACTGGCACCCACACACAAGCACGTGTATACTTACACACACACACACACACACACACACACACCACCACCACCAGCAGTTCAAGTGGAGGTGAAAGGTAAAAGGGTCAAGACAGTTGGGAGGGTGTTGAAGTGTGTGAATGGGTTCCAGCACAGAGTTTAGCACTTTTGTGTAATAAGCTTATATAACATGAAGGCATCGCTGAAGCAATTATCTTATCCCAAGTCAAGCAGCAGCACTTTAGCTCATTAGGGCTTTAGAATGACATTTTAGCCCATCACCCACTGTACCAGTTCCATTATACACAAGTACATGTATTAAACAGACGTGTAGAACAGCTGTATAGCGTGCTTGTGTATCATCATATTCAATCAGAATAGTTCATCTGCTCCCATTATTCAGAGGCTGAACTTTTTGGGATCCAGCAAGAACAGTGACCAACAGCTACTCGTGCTGCATTCAACCAGTAACAGTCACTGAATCACCTGCTCAACATGAAATGTCAACTCGTCAACACGGGGTAGTCTTCTCAACTACCAGGTCCTTGCCTGATTACGGCGCGACTTCAAGTCAACATGGCTGCACACAATGTGAACAGTGTAAGGTACCCCTTTTCTCTTTTAACTTAGTTTATAGCGGTGTTGGCTTCAGATCAGTTAATATACAGAGACAGTTCTTAGTTGAATCTATAACACTGATCAAACTATCATGCTATTTTAAGACAGTAATCATCAACGATAAAGTTAGCACTCATGTAAGTAATGTTAGTTGGCTAGCTTGTTGCTAATGCTACTCACTGTTTTCTTGTTGTGCAATTTGGGTCCAAAATGAATATTTAAATTTCAGTATAGTAATATAGTAACAATAGCTCCTGTTACAGTAGCTTTTTATGAGCTTTACATGCTCTGACAGACCGAACAGAAGAGACACGTTTGTGGAGGCATCCATGTTTTTTCCCACTTCGCACATTGAACCCCCAAGGTGGGAAAATGATGTCATTACAGCTTGCAAAATATCACAGTGTACTATAAGCACAACGTTACTTACAGATCTTCCGGCAATGGAGAAAAAAAAAAAGATAAAATGAGGGCTCACATGGATAAAGTGGATAAATGCTGCTAGGTGGTAGGTATACCACGCCTCCCTCACCTGTCAGTCAAAGTCACATTAGCTAACCACAGATGTCTGGCAGCTCAGGTATACGTAATATGTCAGTTAACTCACTCCTTCCATCATCTTCAGATGCCCTTTGACATTGTAGCAGCTCAAAATGACACAGTAGCTGGCTTCATGCTCTTCAGTGGAACCCCAAGCCTTCACCCTCACAGATATGGCAGATGTTGTATCTCAAGGAAGATATTATGAAGCAGTAACACATTCATGAAAAAAAAAACGTTAACTTTTAGTTCCAAGGCAGTAGCTACTACAAAATGAGTCGCAAGTTGCCGCTCTGAAACTGAGAAACGAGTGCAGCCTACAACACTGTCCAGATCACAACAGCTGGCGGCACACATCTGTCCATTGCATGGGTGTGTTTGTGTTTGTGTGCAGCCTCCTAAAGCTGCGGCCTGTCCAGTCTTTTGTAGCCTGAAAGGCTGGCATTGCCCACATCGGCGAACTGTGACCTCCTGCCGAGCTGTTTATTTCTGTGTATGTGTGTATATGCATGTTTACATGCGCACACATACACACAGACGCCTACTGACACATTTTTTTATTGCTACCATGCTCCACTCTTTCATATGGCTTAATGACAGGATGCTATACGTATAATGACAGTTTGAACCAATATGGCTGCACATTTTGTACCACGTACTCCACTGTGATTTCATGCTATTTGTCCTGTTTGTGATTCCCTTGCTCAGAGTAAGTGAGTGTGAAAGCAGATGGGGAGCAACAAGACTCAGGCCAGGCTAATGCGTTTCCAGCCTGGAATAGAAAGACAGAGGGAAAGAGAGAGCGGGGCAAAAATGATGGATACATAGAAAGCACAGAAGGAAAAAGAGATAATGAATAGAGATAGCCATAAGAGGACATTAATGGCCATTGAGTGACACAAACCTACAGCTGCTCATTTACCTGTCCTTTCCTCCTTCCTTTTCTGCATGTTCGTGGCAGTCAGAAGAAGAAAAAAAACTCGTAAAAGAGACTAATATTGAAGCAAAGCTAACATGTAGTCATATTGAACACTTCCTCCCATTTCTTTCCACCAGGCTTTCTGTCAGATGGTGAAAAGCTTATTCAGCCTTCATCCTTTTCTTCCCATGTCCCTCAACCCAGGACAGAACAGAATGACAGGCATGTTGGAGTCCTTTTATTATTTGGTCCCAGGAATTAATTAATAGTCTCTGGCTATTGCAGCTTCCTGCATTTTAGTTGGACCAGGAAGCACAAGTGGCTCTCTCCAAAAACAAACACACACACACACACACACACACACGCACAGCTGAGGTCAGCTCTATTATGGAGGTATTAGATGAACTGAAGTGGGCGCATTCCGGAACCCAAGGCCAGCTGTTTGCGTGCCCTTCTTGGCCTTCTAATTGGGCCCCATGTTTGAATGTCCCCTGCTACACTGAATTAGAGGTCCTTGAGCTGCCATGCTGGGGCAGGCCAAGAGCCTGCTAGTGTGTGTTTGTATGCGTGTGTATGTGTGTGTGTGCGCACGCTTTGGGTTTGCGATCTAATTATGAGAGATAATTGCTTGGACCTGGCTCCAGTTACAGGCGCCCACTTGGTCTGTCTCTCTCTCTTTCTTGCTCGGCCCCATGGTGCAGAGAAAGGCAGCGTTTGTTTGATCTTGTGTAAGTTAGGCCCTAAAAATGAGGGAAGACCTTTCTCTGGAGACAGCTGTGCTGAACTGGCCGTGACCCCCGTCCCTCGGCGGTCTGATCTCCGATTCACGCTGCTCTTTCACTTTGACTAAATTGAGTAACAAGGCGTTCGACCTTAAGGCGCTCTTGATGTGGCATTTCAGAAAGCAAATAAATGACACTGTTTCATCTCATTTTATCAGTTCAAAGCACTTTGTCATGACTGGCTGCCATGAGGGAGAACATGCTTTTCGGATACACGGTGGTCACATTTTTTGTTCATCCTCCTCATTTACTTCCTTTGTTTTTTGTTTTCCACACATTTCTGAATGTGATTCTTAAGTCGGAGGTGAGTTATTCCTAATGGATGAAGAAAAAATTCAATTAAAAGATTAAGATCTTTTTAAATTATTTTGCACATGTGTTATGTAACATTTCTTAAAAATTAGATCAATTTAATGTATTTGTTTATTTAATATATTCATTTATTACACACACACTCACATGTATGTATATACTGTATGTGTGTGTGTGTGTGTTTGTTTGCTTATTTTAAGTTGTATTTCTTTATTATGAATGGTATTATTAGCCCATTATGGCCACTAATGTTTTTTTTTCCATTGGTGTTTCCAGTTGAAGGGAAAATCAGTTCTCTCTGATTTCTATGACATGTTTTTGGAAGAGTGTCTTACTTCCTCGCTTCATAGTCCGTTCTCTCACATTTATTTTCCCAACACTCATACTACAGGGGAAAACTCAGGCAAAGCACAGGAAGACAGAAAGACAGAGATTTTCACACAGCTTTGTACCAATTTTAAAATAGCTTTAGATAAATATGTGAAGCGTGGGAACTGGGTTTCAGCTCCATTGAGGAACAGGGTCGCACTGGTTGGAAGCGGTTGAATAAGTAGGTTTTTTTTACAGAACAGAGAGAACCAAGATGTGGCCCTGTGCATTTACATAGGATGTCCAGGCGTCCTACCTTTGCACATAGAAAAATACTCCATATTATTAGCAAATTCACTGAGCAAGTAGAAGCTCCAGTGTGTGTCCATGTTGTGGTTGCCTGGAAACGTAATTGACTAGGCTAAAAAGTGGTACCTAATGTGATGTAATAGCGTTTGGAGAGCTAGTTAAGGGTAATGAACATGTATATCAGTTTGGAAGATGACATCATGTATCCCTACTGTTTAAAAAGAGCCTAACATAGCACATACACAGAGTCAGCCAAAAAAATGTATACACACTTCAGGAACACTTCCACACATAAATGTCTGGAAGCTAACGGCCACCACTTTGAGCACGTCTTGTAATTGTAGAGGTCAAAGGTTACTTGTATTAATCTTGTGATGTCTGAATAAATTTAGCATTAAAATATTTATAATACAAATTTTCAAATGTGTATACATGGTTTTGGCTGACCCTGTATAAGGTTTGTGTCTTCAAAAGAAAGATTTCAAGTCATTGTCAAATATTTCAACTATGATCTGTAGTGTATTTCTCTCACAAATAAAAGTTATTATTAGTATTATTATTATTAGGTCTGTCTAGCATCTCTATTTTGCACATACCTGCATGTTCCCGATTCTGAACAGATCGCTATCATCCAATTAATGCGATTAGCAAAGAATCTTTCTTCCGACTACCAGATCCCTCCTCCGCTGATGTTTGTAGTTCAGCAGGTGGTGAGATTCATAATGCCTAGTGCACTCTGTAGTGACAGCATTGAGGTTGCGCCACCGTGAAGCATCGTTAAATTGAAGCATGCACACCAAATAAAAATATTTATTGTACCATAGTTAATTTGGAGTGTGGTTTGTTTTTCTTTATTCGTTGTTGGACACTGATGACAACTAGATATCCACCTGGTCACCTAAGAATAAAAACAATTTGTTCAAATTATCTATGTTACAATCTTATATGTCTAAGAAACGTATTAATAGAGTGTCACATGATACACATAACAATATGCAAGAACTTTTGCTCACCTTAGCAGGTTAGAGAACAGCAAAGCAGAGCATGACGTCAGCAGAACCATGGAGCTCGTGAAGTTCATGATGGCTCTCCCAGGCCCCCATGGAGGGGAGATGTTGTGGGGAAAGTAGTGGTCCTGGGAATGTAGACGTGCTGCCAGTCTGGAGTCTGGACATCCCAGAGGGGGTGTGATGAGGACCGGGGCCACATGGGTCATGAAAGGTTAGAGGGCTTTGCTTGCTTCCCACCACATGTATACAGTAGGCTCACATCAGGCCTTAACTAATCCAAATTGGGTTTTGAATACAAATAAAGTGTATCAACCATGTTTGGTGATGCTTGTTTAGGCCTTACGGTCTGTGCACCCATACACATATGCACATAGATGGACAAACACAGTGCTTCACATCTCCCAGAAATAGAAAAAAAGGGGTTTGCGTGCAACTGTGGTGTGTGTGTGTGTGTGTGTGTGTGGTGCTTTCATGAGTATAAGCCCGTGAGAAAAATCAAGTCAGCGTCACAACTGCGTGTTTTTTTTGGCATTAATAAGTTGCCTATTTATACGTGGCCGCTTTTCTTGTAAATGTGCTCGCATGAAAAATGTGGAAGTTCATGAATGTACGTGTGTGGTAGGCAAATGATTACCAATGTGAACATGCCAGTGTGTTTAGTAGGCCATTTTGTGTGTGTGTGTGTGTGTGTGTGTGTGCGCAGCTGTGTGGCCCCATGTGTTTACACAGAGCTGAGGAGATAATGGTTCCTAGCTTTGACACTGAGCATTAAAGGAGACAGATGAGCCAACTATCATATACAACACATGCACACATATGCAGACACCAGTTCAAGTGCTAATGGGCCTGTGGTTCCTCATAAGGCGCAGTGATTTACATTCCCAGAACCCCGATGAAGCGCTCTGCTTTTACATTGTAACCCAGACCGAGACATTTAATATGTTATAGACAAAATATTAATATGTTGGCACAAATATTAAATGAACATTTGATGGTTCTTTCCCCTGAGAATGTCTATACGTTTAGCATATCTTAATATAGCTATCTAGTATTAGTTGTAAACGTTAAAAATGTAATTTTGACACTTCAGAAATCCTGTCCGTAGCTCATCCTAACCTCATTCGCAGGTGCCTGTAACGTATTCCCAAGTAATTACATTCACACCCTCTGGTTTTATTTTTTATTTGCTAAATAATAAGTATGAGCTTCAATGTTTACAAAATGTGGGTTCTCCAGATTCTTAGCCGGCACCAGCAACCACTGATTTTTTTTTCTTTCTTCTTCCTTGTCATCCTTCTGGTGCTTCTTTTGGATTTGTGCCACCTCTTGTAAAAATGTGAAATGCACAAGGTGCTCTCTAGAGGTTCTGGGCTACTGTAGGGGCACGACGTGGAAGCCAAGTAAAAGTGGACCTACACAGTATGTAGATACAGTGAGCTCATTGAGAGCTTACAAAAACACCATGATTTGTAGTTACAGACATTCTTATGAATTCCATAAGTATATTATGGAATATATACTCCATTTCTGCTGTAGATCCTACATAGTGGACATTTAAAATCCTTTGAGAAAACCTGTAAGCTTAGCTCAATTTAGCCAGTTGGCTAGCATTAGGAAAATGTACAAGTGATACTTTAGAGAGCAATCATCAAACCTGTCAGACTAGCATATTAGCTAGCTAAGTAGCATTTGCAATGAAGACAAATATTTCTTCAAACGTTCTCTGAGAAAGCCTGCTTGGTGTATCTTAGTTGCTAATTTGATTTAACAGCAAAGATTAAAATTTATGGATATTATTCAGAATGCTCTCAGAAATCCTGTCAGGTTAGCTCATCCTAGCTGTTTAGCTTCCAGATATGGACTCGTCACCTAAGCAAACACTTTTTTGCATATTATTACCACCCAGCACAGACATTCCTGCAGTCATATGCGCACACGCGAACACACACACACACACACACACACACACACACACACAGGATGAATGACATTGTGGCTCAGCACATCAAACAAAAGCCGAGTGAGTCTGGAGATACAGTATCAGTGTGGGAGGCACATGCTAATACTCTCAAATAAGATAAATGTGTGCTAGTGTTAGCCACTCCACCACATGTCTTACAGTAACAACATCATTTATATGTGGAGGAACGTTAATGGCACCTTGTGTTATCGTTGTGAATGCTAACAATGTTAATGTCTTTTGGGCCTGTCTTATGTCTGCAGTATTTCTACAGGTAGTGCAGGGTTTTGAATAGGCTGCACTACCTGTGTCTAGAAAAGAGCTGCTAGAGAGATGATTATGTACGATCTACAAAGACATCTATATATAGAATTGTTCAAATAGCACACTTGTGTATTTTGTATATTTGCTTTCCTCAGAGATTCTTTTAAAGGACTTCACTCTCAATTCTGATTCTAGCTCATTTTTATTACACAGATATTTATTAAAGAATTACTTGAAGCTAACCTTCTGGCTAACATCGCTAATGTTTGTCATGAACAAAAATGTGGCTGTTCAAATATATGTAGACATTAATTTGCTGAGAATATCACAATACAAATTAAGGCTCTTGTACTGAAATCCCCTTTGGGTCAACCTAGACCCAAAACACGGTTTACTAGCAGCTAGCCTACTTATCTGGCTAGCTATGTGCTTAGCTGACCTATAGTACAGTCACATATACACTCCTGGTGAAAGAAAGTGAGGCAAACCCAAAATTGCAAAACATTAACCTTTTAATGGTATCAATAAAAATTACTGGGCAGAAAATGAACAAGAAGTAAAACGGCACTCCTGAGACGTCGGCCTTGTTCTGCTGGTCGATGTTCGTTGCTGAAACTGTCGGGGGGAAAAGCTGGAAACAGGGAAGTTCACGTACATAGTCTTCTGGTACGCAAAGAGAAAATGATGAAAAGATTGAAATGTTTAAATGATATAGAATTAAAACTAACTTGTCTGGGGGTTCAAAATGTTCCAAAATATCTTCTGTTTGAATACTTTAACATCGAGTGGAACAACACGGACTCTTCTTTCTGTAAAAGGCCGTTTGCAGGTTTACCCACAAGCCAAGGAAATCAAGGGAAAAGCTGCACCACACCAATTTACTTTATCTATTTGTTTCATTCTGGCTAATTTTCCTGACCAATGATTTGCTATTGAGACCATTAAAAGCTTAATGTTTTGCAATACTGGGTTTGCCTCATTTTGTTTTTGCCCAGGAGTGTAAAGTCAATGTCAGGGAACACTGTGGTAAAAATTCTCTGCTGATTTCAGACAAATAAGGGTTGTTTTCCATTATGATGGGAATTTGACTAGGATCCATTCCCTCTGAAGACTCCGCCCTTCTCTGAACTCTGAAGTGTCCCTATAACATAACAGGCATTTTCTGTCAACAGTAACAGTTATTACAGTTTAGTAATGAACATGTGGTCTAAGCAACATGTCAAACAGATACAAATGGATGAGCTACAGGCTGTCGCTTCAGGCAAGGATAAAACCGAGATCAAAGCTGATTTGCTGCAGCACTACTTTTAGTTCATCATGAATTTTGAGCATTTCAGTTTTAATTTTTAAAACGAACGGTCCTCACAAGGATGGAAGGAACAAAATTGACTCAAGCGTAAATGATCTCAGGTTCAAGTCCAAACACAAGATTTCACCTGCACACATCTTCTCCCATAAGCATCTTCATATTGCATATATTATGTAGTCATTTCCTGATTTCCACTATATTGATGGACTGATATTTAAACGATAACTTCCTCTCTAGATTCATGAATGACCTTCTGCCCTCACTGGTTATTACACCATTTCCCATATTACATCAAAAGATGTAATCATTTATAGGTTGACAGTATTTGCTCCCTGAAACCCAGAGCTTTCAGAGGCAAAAGTAATCAAGAGGTTTTGAAACCCAAGCACTTATTAATAATAGATCAGCAGTCTATGAACACTATAATGACAAATTCAGATGTAGCCTGTATATAAAGTATATAAAGGAGGGGGATTATTTTTTGCTGGTATTAACTGTAACTGGAAATTAGATAATATTACTATTGCTTTTACAAAGGAAAGGAAGCTCAGACCTTGTGTCAGCAATCAGGATTCAGTGTTTTAATGGAAGCCTTTTTTTCTTGCCTGGTTTTGTATTTTTTTTTGTTTTTTGCTCGCTTTTTTTTTTTTTTTTTTTTTGGAAAAATGCCTGAATCCATTCATCAGTGATGGGAACAGATGCTGGGCTGTTCCATTTACTAAATCAGCCATTATTTAAAGTCCATTTCAGTGATGGAGCTATCGATCTAAGTATCAGTTGCAGATGAAGAAGCTGTGATATAAGATTAAGGGTGACACCAAAACAGCAAACAATACTTTTAAGGGACAAAAGTGAATTGATGAAGTGTAGACCAAGAGTGAAGGACAATTTTTCACATGAACAGTTTGACTTATAGGCTAATCAGAGATCATATTTGTCACTATCTTGTAATAGCCACAGTTCAAATCTGCCAAAAATGCCAGTAGCTCACACAGGGGTCAAATGCTACTTCCTGTTTCCTGGGGCACTTAGAGGGCAGGCAGTTCCCAAATTCAGTCCTGGCTCACTCTTTATGGGAGCTGTTAAATATAGGCTTGGCAAGGAGCGGAGGCACAATAATCAAACAGTTTACTGCACTGCGGCCCGGTTTCGTGGTGGTCTGGCTAGTGTTTGGTGGCCTTGTCTAACTGCAGAGGGGGGGTGGTGTTGGGGTGGAAAATAGACTCCCCTCTTTCTTCTGCTTCAGCTAGCCAGAGCTCGGAGCCTGGAGACATGCAAGCTTAGCTCCCCTCCTGGAAAACATCAGCTATGGTCCTTTCCAGCTTAGCATGCCGCAAAATTTTGCTTTATTCTGGCATAATTAATGGATAGAACTGCTTTGTTAGTCATATTGCAGTGCACGCTAAGGAAATATGCCAGACACACTGATGAACATGATCTGTCAATCTCACACAACACAGCACACGCAATGCTCCCTGCCTTGTTTTAATTCCCTGCAGGAGTGATCGTGTTTTTACAAAAGAAGGCCAGTGAAGGAAAGGGGAAGTACAACTGTGTAAGACCTGTGTGTGTGTGCGTGTGTGTGTGTGTGTACGTGTAGCAAGAGAAGGACATGACTTTACATATACACAAACAAAGCCAAGATCTCCCATCCTTATTCAAAAAATGTACATGATTGCGATGACAAAAGTTGTAGACAGCAGAGCGTATTGCATTCCAAACGCCGTTCTATTCTGTAGCCAGATGTGGAGTGTGTTGCATAGTTATATAGTGTGCTCCTATTAGATCTCACATTTCCTTAGTGAGTAAGAAGCACATTATAAGATGTAAACTATACATCTTTTGAACTTTTTTTTAGCTGTAGAAAGTTGCCGTGAATTAGATTATTATTGTTTAAATTCGTTTTTATTCAAAATCGCCCAACAGAGAGACATAATCAAATGAAAGAAGAATAAATCTACTCCTTCTGTATGTTTAAACATAATACACCTCACAGCGATGTGATGCATCTCTGCTCTAACTATAGTGTGAGCTTTCGAACTCGGGGATTGGCCCCCAAGACCCTGACGGATGTAATAATCTTAAACTCATATATTTCCCTTTGTCTGTACTTAACTAGGTGACTATACATTATTATAATACATTAATTGCCACTTTTTAGCCTAGTCAGTTTATGGGCACCCAAAACTTGGGTCTGGGCAGCTTTTATTTCTATAGTGGGCTAGCTAATAAATTCATGATTTGTCCACCCAGAAATATTGTACATGAAAAAATAGTGCATGGAGTGATGAAAAACAAATCAGTCCTCATGTATACCACTTCCTGCGATTCTTTTTTACATGCCATTTAAATGACTTGCATTTAAATGTACAATGAAGGACATCAATGCAAAATTTGTGAATTTTGCCGAAACTTTGAGGCCGCAATACTCAATTCCTTACTTCTGCGTAACATAAACGAACGAACTGAATGGAGCTACAAGGTTCTGCTTGAATATGCATTCTGTTCTCCAAAATCCACATTTCAACAGGTTTCGTGATTTCACCTGCAGGGGAACCGTGTGTCTGTTTTAACTCTTTCTCCATGAACAGTGCAGTTGATGAATGACGTCTCTCCCTCTTTTTTCTCTCTCACCATCTCTATCTCTCCCTCATTCTAAATGCTGTAATCACTCCAAATCAGTCACCACAATATGGGAGGAGAGCATGAGGTGTGCGAGTGTATTAGCAGAGGCCCAGCTTCCTCAGATGAAGTACCTTTTTCTCCCTCCCTCCCTTCCGTCTTCTCTTATTCTCCTTCTTTTTCCTCCCTCCATTCCTCCCTTAATAAAGAAAACACTCTATATCTTACACGTCGTCAGCCCCCGTCTGTTTGTCTACGCCTGCAGCGCTTGTCCGGGCCACTGAAGACTTACATCTATTGGAGTTTGTTTTTCTAGGGGACTTGACCTGCCTCCCTGCCTGTATGCAGGGTGTGTGCTTGTGTCTCGACCTGTAATGCATTTTAGACTGCCTCAGATTCTGTTAAAATACCAATTTTAAGACAAAACAGCCAATCCAAGATCAATTTCCTGTTGATACATATATTTCCTCTTTTTCAGTCATAGTCTCGTTTTCCTCTTTTCTTAAAGATCTTAATTGGTAAATAATTTGATCTTTCCAACAAGCACCATTAGCACATTGCTGATTGGCATTTACATATATGATAGTCAGCTAGACCAAGCCAAAAACATTGATGTCTTTTGGGCTAACTACCAAACCTATAAAAATACTGTAAGTATAGCATGAGTTTTTAAAAATCTCAGTTAGAGCTTTTGGCTTTTATCCAAGCTACCAGAAGCAATAAATTTTGAAATGGGACTCAAAGATGCTGAATGGAAATCGACCTGTAAATAAATACACTGTGCCATGCAGATGCCAGGCGATTTTCTGTAAATCTACGCATCATTTTGAGGAGGACTTAATAGGCCAACATTAACAATCCCTTTTTTAAACAGCTAGAAAACTGGTCAAGTTCCCAAAAGAGAGGCCAAAATGTACCACATGTTAAAAACTTGCTCAAAACCCACGCATTTGCCAAAACAAAATAGGAATGATCCCTCATAGATAACTGTGGATGTGATCTGTGTGGTGATAGGTGGAAATAAACCCTGGATGGGATACCAGTCCATTATAAGACAGCATGCACACACACATTCCCACACTCGGGGGCGATTTAAAGCCTCCAATCCACCTACCGGCATGTTTCTTGGCAGATGGGAAGAAACTAATGCAACCACATGGAGAACGTGCCAAACTCCACACAGACAGCAACCTGAGCTCAGAATCAAATCCGAGACCCTTGTCTGTGTTAAGCATTACAATACAATATATCATCTGACAAAACATCAGCATGTGTTGTGGTATTAAGAAATAAAAAGCCCCAGTCTATAAAATAAGTGATTTCCAGTGGGACTGAGTTCTCTGCTACTCAGCAAGATGAGATAAATCCGCACTCAAATTCTCATCTCAGATCAGTTCCATCTGTGTCTACAGCCAGAAAATATAATGCTCCAGCGAGCAGGATTTATACATAAGCAGTAGATATTACTTGACTGTTTGTGTATTTGTAGATGAACTAGATGCTGGCTGGAATTCTGAGAACTTCTACTTGGAAGCGAGATACACCAAACCTACATAGGGACAAACCAAATATCTTAAGTGCAGGAAGTATTCCACAGCATCAAAGAAGGTTAGGTTTCAAACGTTTATGCAAAAAACATGTCTGAACTGACAGTTTGAACATTTGTGGAACAGTAAATCTCAGCAGTCTGTAGCCTGCTAACTGAAGTTTGTTTTCTGGGATGATGCATTTTTTGTAGGAGGGTAATGTAAGGTTCACGTCACAGCTTTTTTAGTTGTTCTCATGCTTCATGCAACGACTTCTAGCTAACAAACAAAAAAAAACCTGTAGGCCATAACTGAGTTCTGTAGCCTGTGGTTCATGACAGCCTGTCGTACTGAGCTCTATTTATACCCGTCGCCTAGTGTCATTAGTCTCCTTGATTTTAATGCAATTGTCCTGTGCTATTAGAGGCATTAGAGATGGCCCAAGATGCCTCATTGATTCAGGGGCCTGCAGAGCTGTGTATGTGTATCCTATCTATTGTCAGATCCATCACATTCCACAGTGTATTATTTACAATCTAAGCTCTGATCCTAGTTTCATCTGATGTTTCCAGGGATGTTCATACAACACTCTGGTTTGTATACTTGTGTGTGAATCCAATAGGCCCTAGAGACCTCTTTAGTGCAACGTAACAGCAAAATATTGGACATAGGACACCCCTGATCAAAGTAGATTACATTAAAGAAACATTAGAGGCGGTAGTTAAGGAGGGGACGGCTTGATCCATTTACATGTCAAAAAACAGGGGGAGTGTAGTCACAATCAATTAGATCTGCCAACGAGTGCAAGTCTTCAGATTCCTCTTTTCCATCCACTCCCTCTCGTCTATCTAATATTAATTTCCTTTGTGCTATCAGGGAGAGTATTAGCGTGTAACACATCCATTTTTATCTACATCATAAAGATCTAGGCGTGTTAGGGACGAGACGAGGTTGTGCTGTTGGCGCCAGTTGTAATGGTCCCTTTTTGAGCTCTGCAGTGTGTGTGAATGAATGATTCTATCTCAGGTGAACGAAGGACTTCCAGAGGAGCCAGGATCAATCACCAAACATAGAAAATGTTACTTTGTCATAAGGTTGTTTGCCTTCATCCTTTAACGTAATCCTTCAGAAATTTGTCTTGCATCATCATAGAGCAAGAAAATGTTCTCCCTATGTCCATCTGACTTTCCTCGGGGTTCTCTGGTTTTCTCCCAGCTCCCAACAACATGACAGTAGGTGACACGAAAATTGCACCAACTTTTGAAAGTGAATTGTTACACTCTTCTTAAAACTTTACTTACTTGAACCCTTGAGTCATTAGAATGATTTAATCATTGTCATGGTAGTTTATGTTCAGTGATATAGCATTGTCATATGATTATCACTGGTAATGACATCATGCATAATGTTTAATGTCATGCTATCATTCTGTCATGACTGTGATAATATCTCGTGACATTTTCAGTGTCATTAATGGCACTCTCGTCAGCATGAAGAAGACAAAAAATTCTCACATTATGGCAGATTATGGATTTTATGTATCAGCTAGCAATGCTGTTATCTTTGTCATGACAGCTAATGAAAGCACACAACATCTGCCATGATGTGTTTTTTAATAGTATGATGGTACGGGTGTTACTCTTGTCCCAGTGGGTGCTGTACTTGCATCACAGGCACCATGTTAGAAACACATGCTTGCTTAATTTCTTTTGTTTAGGGTTGAAGTGTCCTGATTTTATGATGCTGTAAAAAAGAGGTTAATATGGGTTAAGATTCTTAGCCATCCCAAAGCCCTCTGGAGCCATTCCTTATTAATCCCTTTCACCCCCTCAAGACATTAGTGCCAGGTTTATCCGGATTTACCTCGCTCACTTCACACTATTCAAACGCTCACATCATCCAGGAGGGACTCCTACACAGGAGCAATGAGAACGGCTGAGACGGAACTGAACAAAATGTCTTAGATCTTGCAAAATTAAAAACATGTCCCTCCCAGCCTTTTTTATCCTTTCAAGCTGAGGTGTGTGATAAATCCAACACTTAGCTATATCCTGTCAGACCATTTTATGCCCATATCTGCCATCAAGCCCACATCAGGTGACCTATTTTTCACGGCATAGAGCACACCATAGAGCAGCATTACACCATGCAGTGACTGGGCAGACTTGCTTCTGTTAGTGTGTGTGTGCGCATCTGTGAGTGTTTTTGTATAAGAGAGAGAAAGAATCAATTTTATCAGTCAAGTAAGATATCTTTTGGAAGGAATTTAACTTGGCTGTTGCTCACATTGACAATGACATTGTAAAAAGTAGAACGAATTGTAAATAGATTGCATTTGATCTCGTGCACTGAATCAAACTGACCCTCCTTGCTTCAGTCTTCCTTTTATATCACTTGTGTTCCTGTGTCGTGACTGTAGCAGGGTCCTTATTTAGACAGTGTAATGTGCAGGGTAATTTAGGATGAGGCGGCGCTCACACTAATGTAATTTCACTCTTCTGGGAGTGTAGGCTTGTTTGAGTCATAGGTATGTAGGTCAAAGGTCAACCAGGGCATCTGCTGAACACAATGGAAACTATTAATCGTTATATTCCGTTAAGGTTAAAATAAGCCATCTTTGAATTTGAAACAGAAGTGGAACAATGTTAGTAATGAAACTTAATGAGCATTATAATGAACACATACACAAATTTTAACTTCAGAATTTCAAGCAAACATGGTTATATAATCTTTACAAACCACTTCAGTCTGGTTTTTGGTCATCTCACAGTCAGCTCTTCTTAGGGTAGTTAATGACCTCCTGTCCCCTGCTGAAGCTGGCACTCTCCTTCTTCTGGATCATTGATGTGCTTTTGACAGTATCGGCCATGAGCTGCTTCTCTCTCGACTCTCCGCCATTGGTATTACTGGTTCTGCCTTTTCCTGATTAAAATATATCTAAAAGATAAATAGCAGTTTACTTCCTACACCAAGTATAAGTTCTACACATCATCCATTAGTTATGCCATTCCACAGGGATCTGTCTTAGGACCTCTCCTGTTCACCATCTACATGCCTGGGCCAAATCATTGCAGGCCTTCTACATCTGCCCCTCCCTTTCCCTATCCAAATGCATCCAAAACTTAAATCTGTGCATGAATGCTAACTTTTTGAAGCTTAATTATGATAAAAACTGATCCTATACTAATTAGTTCCAAATCAATAGCTTCCAATAGCAGTTTTAATCTGGTCATTGATGGCACTGTTATTAACCCTTCACCTACTGTACCTGTATAAGACCTCTGCAACTTTGCATTTATTATATCCCGACTAGATTATTGCAACGCTCTGTTCCTTGGACTCCCAGCTAAATCCGTTACTCGACTTCAGTATGTTCAGTATTTTGCAGCCGTTGAGTCCTCACCCAGACCAAACATCCAGCACTTCTATCCTTCATAACTTGCACTGGGTTCCTGTTTTAAATTGCATTCAATATAAAATTCTTCTGATTACATTTAAAGTACCCTGTGGCTATACTCCCCCAATATCTTACAGAATTGCTTCAGCACCACTCTCCAATTCATGGTCTTTTGTCTGTAATGAAATTTAAACTGACCAACATGGATTCTGGGACATTTAGGATTGCGGCCCCCAAGCAGTGGAATTCTCTTCCCCAGAACCGTCATGAAACTCCTTCTCTCCTCATATTCAAAACTGATCTCAAGTCTTAGCCCTTCTCTCTCTGCTACCCTTTCATCCTGATCACTGACTGTCATTTTGTTGATTCCTTTTACTTTGGCTTGAGCTAGTCTACTGTCTTTTCACCGCTGTTATTAGCGAATATGTTGTATTTCTTCGATATTTAATTTTTAATCACTTCTCTTTGTTTGCGGTTTTAATGGTGTTTTGTTCATCAGTCCTCTGTAAGGTGTCTTTGGGTTGCTGAAAGGCACTATATAAATTCACCTTGTTTTTGTCGTATTAACAGTACATGCAATTCAACCTATGGATTTTTTAAACAAATTCGTTGACACCTCTAAGAAATATTAAACATATATATAAACTCATAATCCTTCAATAAGTTATCCTTAGGTGAAGATTTCCTATATATTGTTTATACTTTGTTGTACCGTAGTTATTGAACAGAGCATGAGACTTGAAACAAGATGAAATAAACAAAAGCATAGTCTAAAAAGGGATAAAGAGATTTATAAGGGCTGAATGGTGGTTAATGAATTAATTAGTATCAATAAATGTTTGGTGTAGTAATTTCTTTCTGTGATAATCATGATTTGTCAGTTTTGCCTGTTTATTAAATATCATAAAGTGGGTTGAAATGCAACAAATTTTGATTTATCTGTATAATTAGTGTGCTGGGAAATTATATTATTTATGGTCCGCTATTACCCTGTTGCTCTTCTATCAATGCAAAATTTAACAACTTTCATAACAGAAGTTGGTCCTTAACACCAGCCATTTAATCAGCCTGGAGGATTACACACTTTGAGGTGTCCTGATCAGGCTGTCTTTGGAAGCTACTTCCTCTGTCTATTGCTGTCCTTTTCTCCAGCCCTTGCGTCCCTGGATCGCCTTGCTAAGAAGCATCATGGCAGCATATTTTCAGAATCAGCCGTGTGTTAAGGTCCTTTGAAATTGGCACATGTCCTCTGTTGACATCCATAAGACTCTTATGTTAGGCTGTGTCTGGGCAGAAGCAGCGATTTACACTGCCATGGTGGGGACAAAACCGGCCGAGGTGACAAAGACCGGCTGTTTTAACCACCTGGACCTACCGATGAGCTTTGGGTGTTTGTGTGATGTTGCTGTGAAACATATTGACCATGTGCTTTACAGTAGTGTTAAAATGTCTACCATTTAAAAAACATTAGCAGTGTTTGTTGAGACGTTGCCATTGGAAGGAAATATAAAATGTCAATGATTTTAAACAAGGCACAAACTCATTAATCAGATAGACCCAGTGGTCAAATTGTAAAACAATTAAGGGATGTGGTTCATAATAAGGGGGAAGGGAGAATAATGTAGCTAACTGACCGGTTCACCTAAATTAATATTGTAATTACCTAGTAAGCTAGCCAGGCTACTGAAGCAATAGTTTTTAGGCCTCAATTCTTGTAGTATTTGCAGAGCATTTCTGAACATTTCCATTGCATAACCCAAAAAAAAAAATTGTTTATTTCTGCGTACTTCCTTGTGAGTACAACTTTGCCCTGATCATAACTTCCTGGTTTGAAGAACTCTGAATACATGGATTTGAATCTACGATAGTGATCTCAAATAGTAATATGAATCCAAATAGAAATAATGTGAATTATTTATTATTACATGGATATAATTCTATATATTACATAATAGTATACCGTATTTATTATTTATTTATTTTTACTTTTTTTTTGCCATTTCCTTTGTCTCCCATCAAATATATATGAACATGTATGGCTGTATTTTTTTTTTTCCAAAACAGCAAGCAAAATTACTTGGCTCTCAATAACACACCTATTTTTTTTTATTTTTTTTTTTACATTTTAAATAGTGGATTCTTGAAATTATGTAAATTTGGTATTAATTTAAAAAGGTTAATAAGAAACACTATAATATAGATCTGTAGTCATTATGTGCGTGAGCATGTGTTTACGCATATTATTCCTTTACAAGCTGTATTGTATGTAAGCATGAAGACGTGCATGAATATATGTCTTTAAAAAGAGTTAAGTTTGTAAATAGACAATGAAGGAAGGAAAGATGAACATAGCATGTCTGCCTGAACAGCTCCATTTTTGTTCAATCCATCACTCCTTTTTCACACTGAAGGTCCACCCCCTGCAGCCCGTGTCTAATTGGACAAACAGGCTCAGCAGGGGAGGGGTCACTGACAAGCACGAGCTTTGATATATGGGCACAAGGGCACTGGTCTGGCTCTCAGAACACAGCCCTGAAGAGCTTAACCACTCAAATTGCACCTCACGCCTCTGATTATAGTGGCTGGATTCCGTATGTAATTCTAAAGGTATAAATATAGTTTTGTTATCAGCAGTTGGCAGAACAGTTGGCCAGTATTTGACCTTTTTCACATCTCTATATGGTTAAACCAGAATGTTTTGTGGCATGTGGGTCCAGAGCTTGTGTGTGTGTTTAAGGAAGCTGGAGTAGTTGATTAGGTAATGGTTGACATGGTCTTATGGGACTGTAGACAGGGAGAGGTCCCTCTGATTACAGCTAATGACCCAGAAGGCTATCATAACACACGCACACACACACGCACAAAGCAGTCAAAGCACGTTGTCGGGCCACCCATACACTTCCTATGGGTCTACCTTCATTTCCTTATACTAGTCATGAGCGATGAGAGCTGTAATACAGAAGGTGTGTGTGTGCATGTGTGTGTGTGTATGTGTGTGTGTGTGTGTGTGTGTTGATGGCTGCAAGACTACAAGGAAATGTTCACAATAAAGATTTATGGTATTATGAAAGTCAGAGGAGAAGGAAACAAAATATACAAGATACAGCTCCCACTCCTTCTCACTTCCTCTTTCTCTCCATCTTTCAGGGAAAGGGGCCAAAAGGAAGTGACATCATCCGGATCCTGTCATTGGCTGACATGCCTTAGCTTTAATCCAGTGCACTGAGGAGCTCCTGCTGAAAAGGAAAGAAATGTGCTGCAGGGGTAACATGCTCTCCTGCCAGTGTTTAGAGATGAAATTAGAGATTGCCAGTTTGGTTGTAAATGATGCCCCAGCCATCCATGGAATGGCATTCCTTTCTTTACTTGTTGATCAGAGCAATGGCAACATTTCATAGGGATCTGTGAGTCATGAAATCCGAATAAACCTGTTAGTGCTTTCAGATGCCCTGCCTGAAGTTCCTCTCTGTAAACCCTCTCTGTAATGGGAAACCTTATGTTGTAGGCTCCCCTTTAGGGTTCTAGATTTAACTTTTCAACCAAGAAAAAGAAAAGAAGAAAAGGAAGAAATCAGAGGGCTCAGTTTTTGCTGGTGCTGAAAAATGGAGGATCATATTTATTATTTAGCATGAGAAAAAGCAAGGGACTGTGAATGTAAGTACTAGGAAATATGCTACAGGCGTCCTAATACACGCCTATAAGGGGAGGGGTAAGGGAGCGGCATTTAGCTGGTTGAATCCTACATAGCAGACCTTTACTCATAACTGTGAATCGGTGATGGTCACAAAACTTTCCTAACGCAGCAACAGAAAAGCAATATAGACATCTCTCATCTTGCATACAGTTATAGTTTTTGACAAAATCTTTTCAGTGAAGGATTTATTTTGCTTCTCAGACTCCATGGTTGTTATTAATTTTACATGCTTCATTAGTAAACTTCCACATCTGATTAAAAAATGATTTGGCTATGAAACGGGTGGAAACACAGGCCAGGTCTTTAAAAGGTCCACTGATTCCCTGAACCCACACCATTTCCAGCACTAACGCCGTGTCAGTGCAAATGGGGTATTTGTTTCTCTACTGTACCATTTCTTCAGCAGACCCTCTCAGGCTCTTTCAAGAGCATACAAACAGACACACATGCGCTTTTCTCACATCCCTTGGATGTTTGTGAGTGACCCGGATCTGCTGGAGCCTTTGATTTGTGGTTCACCCCGAACTGGGTGCACAGCAGATGGACACAGGGCCGAACGGAGGAGGAGATGTAAAAGAGTAAGCCAGAGTTTCCATGCTTTAAGCTGTGGTCTCTGAGGTGGCAAGCCTCATTTGCTCTCTCAATGGAGGCTGTCTCCTGCTCCGGGCCTCACTGCTCTGCTTCTTTATGGAGCTAAAAACTTGCTTTCCATTGCATGGTACGCATCACTAGAGAGTGAGACAGGGAGAATATAGAGATTTTATTCATGTTTCTTAACTGTCAAAGAGGAAGACATAACAGCAAGAGAATTACTTCTTATGCTTTTTAGACTATGTGTAATCAGCAAGACGTTTCTAGTATGGTCTCATCTAATATGTCCATTTCTTTTGGGTTTTTTTTTTAAACCTACAACAAACAGTTTCCTTTCAGAAAAGGTTCTAAACCCTCTTTAGGAAAGTAGAACCATTGAGCCATCCAAAGAATTCTTGAGGAACATTTTTAAGAGCAATCACAGAGGGCATTCTGCACTGTACAGTACTGTCTCCTATTCTAACCCATGTCCCCAATACCAGAAGCTGTTCTGAACTGGACTTCCCACCATCTGCCTCAGTATGAAACTCTGTCATGCATGTAATCAAGAGCCTTTTCGAACTCTTATAGACCCTGTGGTCATTAAAAATATTGCACAGTTATTCAGCTATTTAGCATATTTTGGGGAATTGTGGGCTGGGGAACAAGCATTGCTTGAAGTCCGGATCAGCCACATGATTTTGGGTAAGGTCACTTGTTCACTTGATGCTTCAGCTTTGGCAGATTTAGGTTTTTTTTTTGGCAAGCTAATTTTGCTTTCTTGTCATTTCTTTGTGGCACCATTTAGCAAGTGCTGTTTTATTTTATCCTTACATGAGCTAGCTAATAAACTACTAGCCTTTATTAAACCACTAGTTGAATTGCTAGAATGTCATTCAACATTACATGCTAGAAGAGGCCTAAGTGTCTACTGAGAGGGAGTCTCTCATTAACAAACATTACACTAATAAAGTTCATTGGTGGAAAACAATCCATTGCCTGGGAGCCTGTTTGACCAGGGGATCCTTGGAAATCCATTGTTTGCTTGCCCTCAACCTTTAACTACAGTGTGTAGCTCATTTTATGGAGATGGTGTGGTTGCATGGAGAGAGACATTCAAAAATTGCCATTAGGGAGCACTAGAGACAGATTCACTGGACATTGAGGGGGAAGCAGCCTTCTCTCGATTCCCGAGCCCCACTTCGAAAAGCAAACTTGAGGCTGGGAGTGTTTACTTTGGCCCAGCCTGAAGCAGATCGATGATCTGCAAAGTGGATTTGTTATTGCCTTGTTTGCCTTGGCAGCCCTTGAGAGCGGCACACTGATTGCTGCCCCAGATGTCTACAGTACGCACACACAAACACACACGTACACACACACCTACAGGAACGTATGGCTCATTTTCAGTCACCTTTTCAGTTTGTTACTGTGGTATTCCATTGCTTGCCTCCAAACATCCACCATTAGCCCCAATCATTGCAGCTGGAGAGTTATTGCAACTCTATTATTTTTTTTCCATCACGACTGCTTCCTGTCACTTATTAACACCTGGAGAGGTGGAAGAACGTTTCTGCTTTTATTTAGTGAAACGCTTCAGCAGTGAAGGCTCCTTCATCACCACCATCATCCAAATTTGTTGCGCTATAACATTTGTTTGCCCCAGATTGGTTTCCATTCAGCGATACTGTGGTTCATTGGTAAGCGATCAGTCTTTAATTTAGTGCAGTTTATAAGTGAAGTTACTCCTACTGGTAAAACCACACAAAGCTATAAATTATTTGTTTAGGCCATAAAACATCCAGCATTTTATGCATGCTGTAACTGTGTCAGTAGAAATTGGTCGACATACTGTATTAATGGAACAATGAGGGGTGTGAGAAAGACAGATCGAGCATATCTACCCAATCCTTGCCCATTCCTCGATGTCCTGGTACTCTAGGCCTCTGTATCATGGGCCTCGCGCTCTCTGTCTGTGTGGCCAAATAAAAATGACCTCCTGACATTTTTATAGCGAGACACATTTGCGAGGATTTATAGTAGTTGTTTTCTTGCCGTCTAAAGTGAGTCTGTCCGGGGCCTAGGGCTTATTGCCTCTGTCAGCACATATTAAATGTTTATGCTGTTTGTCTCACACACTTGTCCTCTGTTTGAAGCTGCTTGACTCTTAGCCTCTGTGCTAGGGTGTGTCCCGTACATGGCTACTGTGTCAGTGTTGACTCTTACCATACAGTAGTTGAATATAGAATTGACCCACTTGTGTTTCAGCTTTGGAACAGCACTACCATTCCACATGCATATGCACTTTCTTGATTAAAACATCATTTTCAGAAAATGATATTTGTATATATTGATAGAGTCAGAGATCACCACATCAAGAAGAAAAGTGGGTCTTTTAACCTTACAGAGCACTTGGGTCAAGAGAAATATGTCCATAATTTCTGCCTCAAAAATTGCATCAACTTTCTGATTTTTTTTCTGATCCCCACTATTTTGTGCACATTTACAATGTTGCTATGACTACTCTGTATTTTTAAAAATGATGATTTTTTTAAAATTAATGACAGGCAACTCTACATTGGCCTACACTGTTTTAATTAATAAATAAAACCAATCCAGTTAAATCCTATTTCTGATTGTTTAGAAATTAGCCATTTCTAATTTATCTACCTGACCATAAGAATATTTATTTCATGGCATTATAACCATTTATTGTGGCACGGTGGTGCGGTGGTTAGCACTGTCGCCTCACAGCAAGAAGGTCCTGGGTTCGATCCCCGGGTCACCCAGG
>JAQMYM010000017.1:12727504-12751229 GCA_030014255.1 Parauchenoglanis ngamensis | reverse complement strand
TATGGAACTCTGTGGAAGCTGAACGGGGCAGTGAGTATACCAACACATGATTTTGCAGCATCTAAAAAGGCAAATCAGGAGCATTGGTTTATGTCTGTCAAATAACAAGCTTTTTTAAAACTGTTTGTCATTCAAAAGAGGGAATTAGTATTTCAACATAATTAAACATGCATGGAGTTGTGAATAAAGACCAGGGGAGTAATGAGCCAACACCAGGCCCCAATGCAGGAGGGTCAAGCACAGACTGTACACACCACAATTTACACAGTCAGACTGGTAAAGGACCAACCTGTGTCCTGCCTATATGTCCAACTGCAAGCAAGGTATTGATCAGCTTCATCAAATAGGTGTGTATATAGATGCAGTCAAATGCAAGCAACAAAATGAATTGTCTCTCCACACCCCATATTAAAGACCACACTTTCGATTGTAATCAGTACGTCTGTATTTGGTAGGTGGTGTATCTCTGAATGTAGTGATGTGTCCAGTGAAACCTCTAGCGGTAATTGTCCATAGCAGGCACGTGGCCAAGGCCAGTCAGTTCGTGATCCGTTAATATTAGCTAAGGCACAGGCCAACCATGGAGATCAGATGCTGTAGATCAGATGGTCCATAACCCCATGTAAAGCTCCCAGTAGAGTACTGACATTGTTGCACAGTGTGTGTTTAAGTGTGTCTGTCATGGGCTGTTTGGAGACTGTCAGAAGTACATGCAAGCTGGTAGAGGCCAATTCACATTAATTTCTGGATGCTGCTGAAGTTGGAGTTGAACATCTTGGCTCAGCTATCGGGTGATGGAGGACCTCATCTCTAAAATAGCAGATGCCAATCAGCAGACACATCACTGGTGTTCATTCTTGGCTTCCAGGGAACTTCGACATTGTTGCACAAGTTCGCTAGTTACTCTGAGCTGATGCTTTGTATAGGAGAACTCGATAACGAACCACAGCAAAGGATATTGTGAAATATTAAAGAAACAGTGTCAACTATAGTACAGTCTACAACTATAGTAATCCATATGAACAAGACACACGTTCACTGAAAACCATTCCACATGAAACTGGTTAAGATAATGCCAATTGTATAATCACAGTAAATGTTGGCTACTTTGAAGAATCTAAAATATGAAACATATTTTGTTGTTTTTACACTTTTTTGTTTACCACATAATTCAGTATATGCCATACGTGTTGCTTCATAGTTTTGATGTATTCAGTAATGTTTTACAACGTAGAAAGCAAAAAAAGAATAAAGAAAAACCTATGAAAAAGATTAGGAGTGTCCAAACGATTGACTGGTAGTGTATGTGTATTTTTTAATACCTTTTTGTTTAGTACCTCATTCCATAAATGTTCCATGTGTTATTTCATAGTTCTGATGTCTTCAGTATTGTTCTACAATGTAGAAAATAGTCCAAATAAAGACCTATGAATGAATGAGTAGGTGTGTCCAAACTTTTGACCGGTACTCTATAAGTGTACATGTGGCTGTGGTGTTCTCAGTCTCAATCATTAGTCATCACTGTAACACAAAGCTATTCCAGTGCTTGGAGATGTTCATGATGATAAAGCATTTGCCCAGTCATGAGTGTAAATGAGAAAATGAAAAGAATGTGACAGAGAATGTGCTTCAGATTATCGAAGACCGGTGGCGCTTTATATCTTCTTGTCATTGTCAGGGTGAAAATAGCCTGTGCATTACAAACTATGATTTATTAAAGAAAAGTAAATTGTCATAAAACCGGTCCACTTTTAGTAAACACTTAAAAATGGATTAGTTTGGTCAAAGACAAGATGAACACATGCCATGCGTTGTGGAGATGTGTAGGAGAAGATCAGTCAGTGTCAGCGCTTTCCATGAGCAAGCAGAAGTCAGGTGGAGCTTCAGCAACAATCAATCATATCACTTTCCCCCTGCAGAGCACACACCATGGCAGCCTTCAGCACGATGATAGGTAATGCAGTGTGACAGGGCCGGGAGTGTGCACAAACACACAAGCACACACAGTGCGCCATGACACACAGCGAGAAAGCACGAGACGGAGTGAGGGAAAGAGCTTGTTCCACCTAGCTCTGCTGAGAACCAGAGGATGCGCGACATTACTGGAATTGTTTTTGGTTTTTCTGGGCCACTCCCTTACAGAAATGCCACGTGATCCTTCCATTAACATATTAACATGTGAAATTTGCAAATGTAGTGCATTTTGTATTTATTTTTGGCGTATAACATTTCCAATGAGTCAGTATGTTGTCAAGTTCGGTTTCAATTTGCGATTTCAGGGTGTAACATGCTTCAATGCTGTTTTTTTTTTTCACATTTTATTTATAATACCAGCATGTGAAATGTGATTTTTCTGTAAGGGCCTGCTGTGGTCTGAAAACGATGCCGCTTCCTGCCTTTTCTTCTCCAAGCCTCCAATCTGCAGATACACACACGCAGAATGAGATCATGCTCTATAAGTCTAATGCCCTTGGATTTCTTTTACATTGCTGAGTGCATTGCATGCATGTCAGATGAAATGCATGTGTGATGGTGGATTGCATATGCTTTAAAGTGACAGTAAACAACACTGTGACTTGTTACAAACACATATACTCCCCACCTAGACGCACACTGCAAGCGTGAACTTTTGTGGTTAACTGACATTTTCAACAGTAAACATGGTCAACGTGCTGCAATCTTACAAGCTGGGACCACTGTTGATGCAAATCAGTCTCAAGCGTTCATGTGTTAGCCTCTAGTGAGCTTCAGCAGTCCTGTTGAAATTGATGGTTTGTTATATTCGGCTGTGTTGACAGAATATAAACAGCCAAAGTCAGTTCCAGCGTCGTGGACATAAACTAAGCCGACCATTAATCGTGCACAAGCAGTACACTCTAGGTGCTAGCGTGACAAACGTAACTAGCAGTGATAGGTCAAATGATAAATGAAGGCCATTCTCACATGCATCTCTTTAATGCTGTGTTCAACTTTTTTGTCTCCTAAATGACATGTTTAGAGTCAGAAATGTGTATACAGATGGGAGCTCTGCCACCACATGTGTGTGATCAACTCTCCCACCTCGAAATGCACACAAACTTATGTTTATAGTGCTCATCAATATATCATGCTTATTTGTTGTCATGAAGAGCAATGAATCTATTCCTAATGAACATACACTAGCTATGCAGCGCTTGTCCGTTCGCTTCCCGAAGTGGGTGGTAAGCACATTAGCAGCTCAGTGTAAACACTGTGTTTCTTCGTTAGCATTTGGCGTAACGCTACTCAAGCCATTAATGCCTGCCAGAGTGAGAGGAAGAGGGATCATGCTATGCTTGAGGCAGCTTGTTATTAATGTGGCGGGGTAATATACTGTTTATATATGTCCTCACCACCCCATTCATAACACAGGAAGTGGGAAAGGGGAGCTGTGTGGGATTCATTCATTTAAAGCATTTGGTAGGAGGGTTCACAGTGTACCAAAGTCACAATCTATGACACACGATCCAACTTAGCGTAGCGCATGTTAGCTATTTTACTTTTGCCACTCATCACACAGCCTTATTTTTTTTCACAATAGCTCATCATTATTCAGCAAAGACTCTATTTAGGATTGAAGCCATGAAGTACAAAACTCATGAACAAATGTTATTTATTTATTTATTTATTTTTATTGCATTGCCTAAGGAAAGTAATTCCTTGTGTAGGCAGGTCCAGCTTGCATGTAAGAGAAGGTTAATCTGCTCTGAGTAGCCCTTTGTTTCTTTCAGGAGGCTTTGGTCGTATCGGCGAAGCCTACAGACATGAAGAACGCCATTAAAATCCAGAGTGGACCTAGTCATTTTGAAAAATTGCTTCCTTTTCCCAAAACATGCTTTTAAGACTGCTGAGTGTGTGTGTGTGTGTGTGTGTGTGCATGTGCGTGTGTGTGTGGCTGGCTGGCAGGCAGATTGGGTGAATGAGAGCGTGAAGAAAGAACCTCAGACTTTGCTGATGTGATTACACACACTTTTTCAGACCGAAGACTTAGCAAGCATGTGAGGAAGGGCACCGTAAGGGAGAAAGCGATTTATCAGCCAACACTCCTAGCACATGGAGAGAAAGATGATGAAGCGACTCATGGATCATCCGTCTAATCCAGACCACTTATATCTCCATTACCTCCGCAACATACATGAAGCACTTATGAGGCAGTGAAGAGAAGCCATGGAGAGACAAAGACGAGCCGTGATGATGGTGACAGTGATGATGGTTGATGGAGTAAAACTGAAAAATAGGTTCTTCGAAGGTTCTTCTTTGTATGTTTAATGGTTTTATTTTTCATCTTGGAACATTATATGAAGGGAAACCCCTCTGTTACAGGGTCCTACGAGCGTCGAGCTTCATAGTGATAGATGTAACCTGTTAACAAAACTGTATCTCTGTTAATAGTATAACATGACAGGACATGCTATTATAGGAAAATAATCAATGCTGAAGCGTTGATTTACTGAATTGCTGTTACCACCCCGAAGTCAATTATTTTCCTATAACAGCCCAAAAGTTTTCCTTGTCTTATACCGCAGCAATTTGCAAAGGATTCATTCTTTTTTATTTATTAAAGAATTCAAACGTATTTAAATGTGCATTCCCAATAACAAGTAAGTGGATGTATAACTGTTGTTGTTGTTGCTTACGTACACGGCCTGTACTCCAGCTATTTGGTTTTTTTTTCCACTTTCAGTTCCAGTTCAGTTCCATCATTTGTATTTGTACAGAATGTTCTAATTTTGGTTTAAAATGTATGCAGGAACCAATAGTTTGTTATGAACATACATGGGAAATAAATTGTTGCCTGCGAGTTTTTGGCCTGTGAGATAGATAAATGCAAAAATAAAAAGGGTGCACATCATCTTGAGAAAGTATGTGCAATTATATGTCCCGCTTTGGGCTCTTTTCCCCATAGATTGTATCTGTGAATGAAGGAGGAAGCAACTTGTCTACAGTGGCCTATTGAGCAATCCCATTCCCATTTTTACGATTTATTGATGTTATTCCAAGCTGATAAACGAAATTTAACAAGAGCACGCACCTCCCTACCCTTGAGTGATTTGTACTGCAGGACGAGGAACTGACTTTCTACAATTTTTTACAAACTGCCTCAATTTGACACTGTTTCCCTTCATCCCCGTTTCAGTTTCTTGAGTGTGAAAATGATGACCTGCATGGAGCAAGATGCTTTTATCAAAAGAAAAACAACCCGTCTCTGTGTGGAACAGTAAAAGAATGGATCTCCTGCCTTTTTAAACTTACTGTATGTCAGAATGAAACAATCCGTTTCTCAAGCGCATGTTTGTGGATGTTGGGTCTCGAGAGCATGACCGCAAGCTAGTTCAGAGTGCACTAGGACACGAACACGTTTCAAAAGGTCTCCTGAACATTTTTTTGTTGTGAATGAGCCGATTAAATCTCTGTGGAAATTTCAGCACTGTGAGATAAGCCCCAGCTTGTTGGCCGGCAGCTGCGTCAGCCATAATCTCTTGCACACTCTTTTTCATTTTTCAGAATGATAAAAAACCACTGTTATGTTTGCAAAGCCTGCAAACATAGGGTTGTGTCGTTCGATGTGCATGCAAAGATTAAGTCCATGTCCATTCCTCCCCCTTCCTCTCTCTCATTTTCTCTCACTCGCTATCTCTCTCATTTGCTCTTCCCCCATGAACTCTAGAGAGACATTATTATTTCATTGTGCCATTTTAAAAGCTGGGTGGGAAAGCTTTGGTATGCAGACTGTCAGACAGTTGAGGAGAAGAGTGCATATCTTTTTGTTCCACAGGAGAAGTCTGCTCGCTTGAACGAGAGCTGGACAATTTATTGCCTTGCTCCAAGTTCTGGACCTGAAATAGCTTACAGAGTTTGGGCCGACAACTGTAGGGGCCCACCAGGCAAGACTGCTAGCAGGGTAACTTAGATTTTATACTTGGTCATAAATGAACTTCCTGGCAAGATATAGTATGGTTCAACATTCCATATATTCAGCCATCACAGTGTGCTACAACTCCAATCTGATTTTGGAATCAGAGACGCTTTTCTTCAAACAGATCCTCAGTTTTTATCAAAAAAAAAAAAAGGTCATTACGTATACAAAGCCTCACTTACACATGTTGTTTTCCCTCCACTTTGATGGTTATATCTTGGTCAGATGGATCAATGGCAAGTGGCACTTAGCCATCTAAAGCATTGTAAAGTTCATCTGTGGTCACCAAGTTTTCATCTGGCTAATTGTTTACCAGGAGCTAGTAGCCTCCACTTTTATCCCAACAAGACATGCTTGTTGTCTTTCCCTAATGATTGTACATATACCCTGTGCATAGTACCACATAAGAGGCCACTTGGAACCAGACATAATGTATTCATTAATATTCTATATTCTCTCTGAAGTAGCCTACATTCATGATGACCTTTGTATGAATTCCTTCGATGATTTTCACTTGCACTCGTAACAGAAAACTCTTAAAATTGTGGTGGGATTTCCATCAAGGGGAAAAAATTGAAGGCAAGTAAACAAGCATATCAGAATACATGGCTGGTCCTCCCAATCATTTCCTCCTTCAGATGCGAGCATCAGTGAAGGGTTTGAGGGGGAGGTGATCAGCATATTAGCAGCTGTCAGAGGCTCCAGTGTGTGGCTGAAAGAGAGCAGAGTCCAGGAGCAGGGCTAGATAGTCACTGGGCTCCACATCAAAGCCTATACTGATAACCTCCATAGCATTTTATTCGTGAGGTATCTGTCCACTGGGTACCTCACCCTACTCCCCCGACATCCGAAGCCTGTACACTGCTATCTCTGCAGTCTGTTTGGGCTTTGTGGACCAGATGACTTCCTCTTTCTCTCTCTTCCACTGTTTTCCCCTCTTTTTTTATCACACCACAGGCCTCATCCCCTGCGCAACCAAAGCTTAGAAAGAATGACCTTTCTAACGTATCCAAAATAAAGATTTTGTTATCACAGCAGTGGCACTCATGAAAGTTAGGCTTGGAGATCAGAGATCCTGCCGACATCAGCAGAAATGCTTGATAATCATAGTTTTCCGATAAAGGTTCTCCCAGCCAAGCAGATTTAAGTGAAGGGGATAGGGCCAGTAGCTCCCGATTGGATATTTATTGAATAGCCTTCTTAATTCTGTAGTAATTATGACCCAGCTTCTGACAAACTATGATGACAAATATTTACAGTAGACAAAATGCAAGCTACACTTAACCCTGGTTAATGAGGGGTTAAATTAACACTTGGTTCATTATTCAGCTATTTGTATTAAAGCATACTATGCAGTATTGACTCAAGTCAGTATTGAATTATTCAGTAACCAAAGTGAAACAAATAGGAACGCTATATAATAAGGGTAGTGAGGACTGTATATCTGGAGCGGCCACCAGGTCGTGTAAGTTCAAGAGACTGACTTTCTTAAAGATTATTCAGATAAAACTCGCTGGCTTCAGTGAGTACCTCCAGGGTCCCCAGCTCCAGGGTCCCCAGCTCCAGGGTCCCCAGCTCCAGGGTCCCTAGTCCCCAATCATTCCGTTCTCAGGTTATCTATGTAGAGTTTTGCATGTTTTTCACATCTTTTTTCCTGGGTTCTCATACTTCCTCTCACCTCCCAAAAACCTGCAGGAAGATGGATTATCTAAGCTAAATTACCCCTAGGTGTGAGTGCGAGTGTGAATGAATGTGTGCATAGTGATAGACTGGCATCCCATCCAGGTTGTAGATCAAGCACAGTAATCTAGGAATTGGCTCTAGATTCATCTCCACATTGACCAGGGTAAAGAGCTTACTTAACAAAAATTAATTAATTAGTTAGCTAATGATTTCACAGAACTGTCTTCCAGTGAACAGAATTAGGTTAAAATGGAGTAGCTGCTACTGAAGAGCCATGAAATCTACCTTTAAATAAACTATTATAGAATAGGCAGCTCAATAGATAGATAGATATTCTGTCAGTTATACAGGCTGTTCCTACAGAAGAGCGGTACGTGCTTAGCCATCCATAGGCATCGAAGTTGCCTGGAATTTATGTGCTACTTTTATCTTACTTTCCTTTTATTTCTTCCTTCTCTGAAACATGAAAAGATAAACCTGAGTCTCTGCTCTTAATCATTCCTTAAAGTGATTTCCACTGCACAGTAAAGCTGGAAAAGAGGAAGCGTTCTTTTCAAAGTCCTCAACTGCCGTAAATCAGCCGATTTCTTTTCATGCAAAATCTTGAGATGTCTTTGCTGTAGGTCCAAATGTTTTATGTTCTGAATTTGTAATTTTAAACCAATAAAATGGCATATGTTGGGTGATAAATTGTTTAATTATCTTTTGTTTATGTATGTGCTAGAAACTACTAAAACAGGCCAGGAACAGGCCTCCTATTCTCCTACCATCCCAATCTTACCTCTTCTTCTTCTTACAGCCTATGGTGCACTACACGATTACACAAAAGCCACATCAAGCTGATTCAAGCTCATGTTTGAATGGCTCATTCAGTCAGAAAAGGATAAATTTGTTCATTAAATTTGGATAATTGTTTGCATTACAGTGATATGACTTTTACTATAGTACTAGTGTATGGTACTCTGTATTAAGCACCATTAGCACTCACATGTTCAGTTGCTAAACATTTGTCAATGTAATTCATATATTCAGAATAAATCATTGACGATGATTTATTCACATGAGTTTCATCAGTTTTTATATTTTCCATAACATTGTCCTAAAACGTGCAATGTTGTGCTATGGAGCCACCATTAGGCAGCTCTTACTTGCCTGGATAACAGGAGGAAATACAACCTATTCACCAAATTTAACATCTTTAATGGAAAAGTTTAAATGAGAACAGTAAGAATAAGAATAAAGAAACTCAACCAAAAACATTAGGGCTCTAGCACCATTAGTGCTTGAACCACAAACAACAACAACAACAACAACAACAACAACAATAATAATAATAATAATAATAATAATAATAATAATAATAATATGTAAACATTTTAAATGTGTAGAAATCAGTATTTTCTTTGAACAACCTTCTTGTTTCATTGAACTGTTGATTTTGTTATGCTTATTTTTTAGCACAGGAGCATACACAGAGAAATAGAAGGTCACAAGGCTTTAATGCATTTAGCATCGACTACACTCCCCCCCCCTCTCTCTCTCATGCACTGCGTCTATTAGGCTGTGATTCGATTTGGCCCTATTCATTTGCAGGCTGAACAGCGGGGACCTACGCTGGCTCGCTCGCCTTCCCACTAATTGAAAATTCTGTCTCTACTCGGTCTGTCATTCGATTACAGCATAGACTCCCAGACACTTGTACGCTGCGCTTGTGCCTCCATTTCTACGGACCTAATCTAACACAAAATTCATTACTGATCGCATTAGGGTTGAGGTCACAGACATGGACAGAGCTCAGCCTTTGAGGAAGGATAGAAGAGAGAAATGCGGAGGAGCAAGGTGAATAGAGAACAAAAATGGACTCCACTTTGGGTCAACGGCAATAGCAAAATACTTCATTTCCATTTAAAAAGAAAAATAAGTCATTGTTTTTCTTGCTCTTTGTTTTCCAGTAAGCTTGATTTGAAAGAACCCCAACACCTGTGTGTTACCCTGGACATAGCTCCCAGTATATAGTAGCATTATTCTTGTTATTATTATTATTATTATTATTATTATTATTATTATTATTATTATTATTATGACCATGTCTTATGCTTCATTCCTAAATTCATCTCGTGTGGACAGCAGCAGATGGCCTGACGCTTGGTCTGTACATGGGATGGACTGGATGGACAGAGGATAGCTGTCCATATGAGGTCATCTCAGGAGGAGCAGGAGGCCCCAAAGGGCTCCGGCTGACATTCTTTTCCGAAGATGGCTATGCTAAGGGTCCATCACAGTCATAAAATACAGTGTGATAGTGTTAGTTTGCCACTTTAAAATGGTAAATGCTAATAAATAGCTATCATTTAAATCGGCAGTGCGGCATGCTTTCTGAATATCTGTTTTAGTTCTTTTTTTTTTTTTTGCTTTTTAAAACCAAAAATGGCCATGTTATTAAAGCCATAACGAATGTGTGAAGTGCATATTTGTGTTAGGTGTAGCTATATCACATTTAAGTTTTTTTACTGGACATTACCAGAAAATCTGTAAAATGTGTGGAAAATTCCTGAAACTTTCTTGAAAATGTCTTTTCAGGAGTCTAGAACAGAAAATAAGATATTAGCACAGATCTCTTCCCAAACAGAGTGTACTCCTTCTGTAATCAGATTTCCCAAGGCCTACTACAATGATGCCAATTGAGTTTCACTTATTGGTGTTAATCCAAGACAAATTCCGTTCTACTAGAGAGAACATAAGAGCAAGAGGGCTCAGATTTCTCTCACAGTATTACTGGATGTAGTTTCACATTGGAGTCCTTCCTTGCTATGATACACTATAGAATATGATAAAAGTACTTGAAAATCTTCTAGCAAATTCAATAGGCTTTTGTTTTTCCTTGATTTCTAGGGACGTTCAGGGAAACTTTGCATAATGTGTCAAATGTTATATTTTTGTTAGTTGTTATTTAAGTTCACTTCGGATTTGGGTGTAATATTGGTGAGATCAGGCCACTAAACTTCAGCGTAATGCTCGGGTTATGTTTACACCTACTTAATAAAGTTTGGATTGCGTCCAATTGTAGGTCTGTAAGCAGAGCTTTATTTGAGCTGTGACTGCCAAGAACAACCTCACTTTAAAGAAAAAAACTAATTTATGATCATTGTAAAATAGGAGCCCTGCTTTTAAATCCATTTGGAATGAATATTGTTATATGACATTTGTTTGTTGTCAATATTTTAAATTAGTTTACAAGATTTCATTTGGATGTACATGTCAAACCAATCACCAATATGCCTAAGATTTAAAATGTATTCAAAAGGACATTTAAGAAATCTGAGAGAATAAATTAGATTGCTGCATTAGTCTTTTTTTTTTTTTTTTTGTCATTTGTACCAGTACCAAATTACCTTTTCTCTGAAATCTACATCTTTAGTTTGTAATCCAGGTCACTGCTTAGTTAGACTTTCTCTATATTGAAAACACATTTAAAAATTTTTTTAAATAAAGATGACTAACTAGACCTGAATTGTAGACATCATGCCTAGATTGCATGCTGGGCCGAATGTCACATGACTGAATGATAATATGAACGGCATTGTTTTCTTCCTGCTTGTTTCTGTATAATGCAGTCCATAAGAAAATACATTCGATTGTGCTGGTAAACCATGCCTAATCACTCAAACGAATCATGTTCTGCTCCCTGTTTGCAATGTTTGCATGTGAACTTTGAAAGCCTAGCAGATTTGGATCTCAGCAGAGCCAATGGCTGATGTGGAAAGAAGATATCATCCAGGGTCGTTAGGTTAACTCTGAACTTGGCAACGTAGCGCTCACATGCCCCAGGAAACAGCCAAGCGGCAGTAGGGTTTTCATTAAAGCTTAATTGAAAGTGGCGCTGGATTTGCGCCACTCCACCTGCGATGTCTGACAGCACATTTAATGCCATCAGACCTGTTATTAACCCACTACACATAGATCAGTGAGACAAGACATGTGTGTTGTCTTCTCACAATTTGGGTGGAATTGGGAATTGGGAAGCTCAACACGTGAGTAGGCAGCAATGGAGCTGTCTTTCATATTTGTCTAATGATTTATGAGCTCGGAGGTTGGGAACAATGGAAGAATTTTGAGCTTATTCAACGTTGCTGCCAAACCACCCCCTCTACTGGTACTCCTTCTGTGCAAATTCTACTATTATCAGTTGTTATATGGCTACTACGTCTGAGGAACTCATCTGAATATAGATGCAAAATGCCATCTGGGTAAATTGATATTTGTCCAGAGCCAGCATGATAGAGTAAACTTGCTTGAATACATTAATATACATATATAGATCTACATATGTCTGTCTATATGCCTAAAATTTACTTTTGATCTACAGTGTAGCTGTGATAATGTAATGCATTCAAGCAAGCTTACTCTATCATGCTGGCTCTGGACAAATATTGATTTAACCAGATGGCATTTTGCATCTCTATTCACTGTAACACAATCGCATCTTCTATATGACATGCTACAAAGAGGTAAGGATGTCCTGCAGACTGGCTTCCTCTAATGAGCCCTGATTGGGGTAGATGAAGATGAAATTGTCTCTTCTGCCTACTTCCTGGAACCCGTTCGTCCAAGGAACATTTTGACATGAGATCGCTAACAGGAGACAGCTGCATTAAACTTTAAATGGCATAAATCAGAGAAGGAGGGGGCACATGCTGAAGATTGGGGCAGGTGTGGGTTACTGGCGGGTATCTTGTGATTGGCAGAGAGACGGGAGCAGGGGGTCGTTCCCAGTCATCCATGTTCAATGCTGGCACACAGCCCCCTGATTACGAGCGTCTTTTTTCCCCTTTGATCCCCATCTCGGTTTTGCAGGCTAATGCCTCGCTGCATGTATCTCTGTCACCACAAGTCTTTCATTTGGGGCAATGTGTTCTTAATCTGGGGGGACATTTCCCTGAAAAAGGAGAGAGGGGTGTGGGAGATATGAGAAGCCTGATCTAAGAGTAGCTTTGCTGGTTCTTTTATATCTCTCAAACTGCAAAAGATCTAGATAAGAGTTGGGCTAGCTGCTCCTATATAAGATCTGCAAGACATACAAATTCACCAGGGTTTTTCAAGTATGTTTTGGGCAATGACAAAACCATTAGGCGTTAGATGAAAAGTTTTCTAAACATGAGGCACAGTGTCTCAACGTTAGAAGAAAAAGAATAGAGAAGTATCAGGTCCAGCTGAGGAATTGAAAGAAATGGGGAAACAAATCAGGGGAATTTAAAGACGTTTGCTGTGGCTGTTTTCACCTATGTATTTTCCTTCATGTGTACCTTTAGAGCAGTGTCTGAGAAGTGTTAGAATGCAGTCACAATAAGCTATACAAGAAAGGCTTTCAGGTCTTTAATGGTTTTCATCAGCTTAAGGCCTTTAGTGTAATGAGCCACGCTTGCATTCCTATGGGAGTGGAGGCTCTGAGTGGTACAGGGGCCCAAGCTTTGGCTGGGAAAGTGATATCATTAGAGATTAAGCCTTGATAAACTCCTTTGCTGCCTCTGGATATCTAGAAAGGGTGTGTATATATTAAGATATGAACTAGGCAGAAAATACTAGTAAAACAAGGTACAGAAACTGATTTACCAATCTTTCTTAAGCACTCTGATAATGAGTCACCTTTTTGCCTTCAGAATTTATCGACATTAGCTGTTATGATAAATAAAGTTTAAATTCATTCGTTGTCAAGTACATTATAGCTACATATAATATTTCATGATCAGTCATATTAATGGGCTATTACTTAAGACTGCTGGCTGAAATGTGTTTACTCACTCTCATTTCCAGACAGTTGAACTCACCTGGTTTTCTGTTTGAGCAGCTATCGCATTATTAAAGGTTGAAATGCACATCTCAGTGCCCTAGCTGCTTCTGCAACCTAAACTGGAGAAAAAAAAGTCTCTCCGCAGTCCCCTTCCTGTTTATCACTGGGAAGAGCTTCATGATGGGCTTGCTGCTTTACTGTTTCGACCTGCCGTTGACTCCGCCAGAGGACGACGTGACCTAACATGATGTCAAATGTGTCCCAGGTGTGGAGTGCGAGTGAAGAGGTGAAAGTGGCGTTGCCAACCTGAGATTGATGATCTCCTTCCTGCCCTCTGATGTGGACGGGCGTTTTTTTGGGCTGTCGGAGGGGGAGTCGGAGGACTCGGCTTGTCCTTCGACTGTGGTGACTGAGGAAAAGCAGAACCCCTTCTCACTCTCTCGTGTGCCTTCCTCTCAAATCCACAGTGTACATTTTACGAAGGGTTGCAGCGGAGGAGGTATGTGTTGCAGCTGAATCGAGCGGGTAAACATGCTGCATTCATTTTGTTTGGCTGACTTCATCTCACACAAATCATATACAATGGATTTTATTGGTTTTTCGATGAATGAAGTTGTAGATAAGGCTACACCCACTAAACCCTTCCCTTGCTCTAACCTTAAACAATTATAAGTTTTCATACAAGTTGGCTCAAGTGGATTCTTATGGATTTGCAATTGGATAACCATAGTGATCCTGTGGAACATGAAGAGAGGAGAGGAGAGGAGAGAAGAGAAAGAAATACCTCCTCAACCCCTCCACCCGAGCCTAAAACTTGGCTCGTCTTATGGCTTTGATTACAAGTTATTACCCCTGTTAACTGGGGAGCCATTCGTCTTGTGTGGGAGCGCTGAGCTCACTTCCTCACTCAGACCTGCACTGTCATACGGCTCCAACTCCATCTCTCCCTCTTCTCCCTCCTCTTTCTCTGTTTGTTTGAGCATCCGGCAAGACAGACGTTCATAACTTCATTAATTGCTGGTTTCCTTTATTGGTCTCATCCTCATGGTGATCAAATGTGTGCAATAATCAAAAAGGAAGGTAAGGACAATATGAATACCTCTGCTTTGATGCTCCAGCCTGGATTAAAATACCTGTGCTTGTATTAACTGGCCAGTACTGCTAAGTCTAATGACACCCCCCCCCCCCCAACCACCGATCCATAAGATCTTGAACATTCCTCTGAAAAATGCAATGTTGATGTGCAGAGAGATTGACCTGTGAAGTTAATACAAGCAAAGCTGAACCCCCAACGGCTCTGGCTGCCTTTGATCAGTGGTGGATCGACTCAGTGAGGCGGGTTGGATGGATAACCTTTTTAAGGCATCTCAAACATTTCAGGCCACATCCATGTAGATTGGGAGCACTGAAAAAGTGCTAAAGGAGGCTTAATCCAGTTTGATACCATTTCTGACCATATTTTCATGCTGATTTCTGAAGTTTTGTAGCATTTTATACAAAAGGCAAACTTTGGTTAATGGTTAGTCAAATGTTAATGCTTCAGTAGATTTTAAAATAGACTAAAAGTCCCTACATTTATTTTTTCTCACTAAACATGGGCTTTATATTGAACAGAAATCTTGAAAACCTTGTACAAAGCATTATATTTATGAAATATTTAATATATAGAATATTAAATTACTTTGTAGACGACCTTTTCTACATATTACCTTATTCATCACCCCTTACATATGCTAATACCAATAAATATTGCTATTCACTCATTGAATTGTGCTTCTATATCTGCAGTACGCTTATTTGAAGTGCACATAAAATATGCACTATGTATTTTTAAGTTCCGGAAATAGTTTGTAGTAATGCAACAGTCACACGTCATTCTTTTTCTAGCATAACAGGAACCGAGGGAGGTTTTACTTTCACTCGTTTTCATATTTAAGAACGACAAGTTTTTAGAGGCGAAAGGTATTTTACCAACCAAAACATAGCCATTAGACAAAACAAACGCCAAAAACTGGTCTTTTTGTTGCCAGAAAAAAACACACACAAAAAAAAGTGGGCCTTCAAGCGCTTCGGCTCGCTTTTATTGTGCTTTATTGGAAACATGCAGGCAGACACAGACACACACTCGTGTGTATTGATGCAGTCACACTCACATATCACACACTCGAGACACTTTTTTAAAAAAGAAAAACGCTAGCATTTTGATGCTGTTTTCAAGCTCCTATACCAATTGTTGTTGTTGTTGTTGTTGTTGTTGTTGTTTATGGATGTGTTAAGCTAACCATCAATCATTTCACTGAGACTAAAATTAATTTAGATATTTTTAAGTAACTAAATAAAAGTGCTAAGTAACGCATAACAAAGGCATATAAGGGTTCTACAGATTAATAGCGTTAGACAAATAAAATGAAAAAAATCTGATTAAAGAAATCTCAGTATTTTTTTTACTGTAAGGTCATTGTGAATGTTTTCATCTCCGCTTGGGCAGTTTTCAATTTTTTCCTTTGTTTTACCGTCATAATCTTTATATTTTCACATCCACATTTAATATGGTTTCACAGATTCATGATGTCCTTTCGTACCTTTATAATTCTATTCCAAAGTCACTTTCTATTTGTATTTGTTTATGGGTTTTTATTTTATTAACATTAAATTTAAGACAGTCGAGATGCTAGGTTTAATTGCTGTCTTAAATTTCCCCATTTCGACCATATTTTGCTATTATTGCTGTATAGTGAATATAAGTAGAAATAAGGCTACGTATGATAATGTTTATGTGAAAATAATTACGACACCTGTTAGGAAGTCGTGCAATACTCTAGACAAAACTTTATATATATAAAATTTATATATATATATATATATATAAATAACTTAATGAGGTTGATTACTGCACCAATATTATTGTTTAAAACTAGGTCTTTAATGAAATATGAGTATTTAGGGTTTCCATTAAATTCAAATAAATTTGTGAGTGGTTTTGGTAACTATAAGCTATTATTACAGTTTTATTGTTAGTATAATTTCCTGTAGCAGATTTTATTTCCTCAGAGAATATATCTTGCTTGAACTTGAAAGAACCTTTTCTCGCAAAATAAATATGTACACTTCTTATTTTATTATATATTACATTTTTCTGTCATTTTCGAATTATATTATATATATATTCGTTAGATTTTTTTTTTAAATAAACTTTTTCAGTTCGCTATATTCTTTCCATTCATTTGTGTTGATTGAAACACAAAATAAATAAATTATTATTAAAATAAATTGCAACTGAAATTGTAGTAGCAAGTGGTGAATTAGGTTGAAAAATTTTAAATTCAGCATGGTATTTTTCTGTGTATTATGCACTTTGACTGCAATTATTTCATTTTCACTAAAAAGAAAATTGTATAAAATGCAGTTATCTGACACTGAAATGTTCACCTGTTGCAGTAGTGCTTGGAAGCTCAGGTCATGAACCGCTCTTCAATAATATCCAATCCTCCTTCCATGGCCACGTTTATGCAGACTTGTTGTTTTTTCCTTTATCCCTTTCTTTTTTGCATGATCCATGATATTACAGAAAAACATATGCATACTTGGTGGTAAATCTGTGTTAATGGCATTAATGGAATTGTCCATATTCTCAGGAGATGAGGCTCATCCCTTGAACAAGTTTGCTTTACATAATTAGATGGATCCGTAGTTGTGATATTTTGTTTAACAGTCTGTATTTGAGCTTCGATTGTTTGGCTTCCTTCAATTTTAGCGACAAGAATTGATCATTGGTTTTTTATTTATGATTTTTTTAATGCTGCAAACCGATTCGTATAATTAGCTATTAAATTATGCCAGTTTCTCTAATGAACGCATTGCGGTTCGTCTCATTTCCATACAGATGGAGTCAAGCTTCCTCTTGAACCGAATTTTAGACACTTTATACACAGGGGAATAAATCTGGCGTTGAATTAACCCTTCGAGTGTTACATAAGCATTCGCTTTCTGATACTGACAACTGAATTAACACTTAATTGAAATAAATATTAAACGAAAAGTGTCGAACGCAACAATGCTAGGAGTGAATGTAGTCATTTGGCTTGGAATTAGTGTTTCTGTAAAGGGGAACTATATAGATGTTATTTCCAAGCCTCTGGAAAACCACATGAAGTATGGATCCCAAAAATAAGCAGAGGCTAGGATCAGGCAGCTAGGCCTAACCAAAAATACAAACAAACAAACAAACAAAGAGAGAGAGAGAGAGAGAGAGAGAGAGAGAGAGAGAGAGAGAGAGAGAGAGAAGCCACATACGTGACACAATAATAATAAATGACACACTGTAAACATGTTTATTGTAATTTTGTGACGTCAACCTTGATTTACAGATTCTGGTCATGTAACATAACTTACTATTTAAGTGTCAATGGGTTTGAACATTTAGACAACACATCATTTGTTACAGTGTTGAAAGCGAAATTGAGAAAAAGGTTCATTAACAGTCTTCAGTGTTCATCTAGCCTCAAATAAGTGTTTCTTTTTAACTCAAGATTGCAACTCAAGATAATTCGACCCTCCTAAGAGTTGCAGCTCTTATATGACTTTTTTTAATCAGATTTTATAGTGTTGAGAATGGAGAAAGGGAGCAGTTTGGCAAGTTCATAAGTATAAAAATGTGAACGACCTGGACTTCTGCGTGATGATGATGAAACAAATCATTTCAATGGTGGTCTAATTAGCTATAGCCAGATTTATAAAAAAAAAAAAAATACTATTGTAATAATCTAATTAATAATCATATTTCACTCTGAGCAGTTTCACTGCGATGGACTGGCGTCCCATTAGATATGGTCTGGGATTCATCCTTAAGATGAATGATTGAATGAATGAGTCTGTCGTTTCAGTGGAAGGGATTTTTCCTAAAAAAAAAACAAAAAAAAAAACAACATATGTATATATATATAACTGTAATGACGAGTAACTCTTTAATATAAATCTCAAACCAGTGCATATGTGAATAGTCTACAGACTGAAAAATAAAAGTATAGACTACCTATTTCCTTGTTGTTGGTGTGTAACTTTACTGTGCATATTTTACCTGGAAAAGTGCATATGGTGTAGCATTAATTAGCTGAAAAATCCAATCACCTTAAGGTCCAAATAGATAACTAAATAGACAATAGATGCACTTTTGAAAATATTACTCCAGCTACCAGGAAAAGTACAGTTTGGTCAGTCTAGACCTTCTAATCAGCTGTTAATCAGGGGTGGAATATAGGCCGAGGAACAGTATGATCATACAGGAAATACTTTTACTTGTATTGCAGTGGTTATGAGATTAGAATAGCATTAGAAAGCCGAATGAGTAGAAGACCCCACACATCTAAAGGCTTAGAGTGTACTCTATAATATAGGTTACACCTTCAGCGTTAAATTAACACTCAAACAGTCTGCATTTATGTCCTCCTAGACCCATATAAACACTTGAAGCGTTGGTTCGACATTGTAGGTGTGTTAATTCTACCCTGTGTGTGTGTTGCTGCAACACTGTAGGTGTGTTCATCCAGCTCTGGCCGCAGTAGTTACAGGGCTTCATGCGCGCTACCCAGTGCAAATAAACAGTCGCGAGCGCCGTGTTGACTGTTGTTTATATAATTAGCTCGAAGAGCATATACACGGCAAATCATTAACTTCCTTCGTGTGGGGTTAATGCGTTTTCTTTCTGTGAGATTTTTGGAAACCGACAGCTTCAGCAAACTCACCGGCGATTGGCGGTGCTTCCTCTTCCTAAACAGCAAATAAATAACGCATTGCTCACAAACTGAAAAGTATGCCCTTGTCCCTTTGTCATATCGTGCTGAAATGTACCTTGGTTCTCTGAACAAAAATGATCCCATGCATCATTTTTATAATGGAAGTAAAATCCGCAAAAGTATAATGCCCATAAATTACTACATGGTCAAAAATATTTCTTTAGCTTAAGTTATTTAAAAGTTAAATTATCGGTATAAAATAATTACATTGACAAGCAAGAAAAAACTCAATTTTAGTAAAAAGAGAAACCTTGACGTAATCATTTATACTAACATATGAACTGTTGCTTGATTTAAAAATGATCTATCATTTAGCTCATATGGAAGCAATGAAGAAAAATGGTCATCTTTCTGTTTTGGCATGTTTTATTTGTTTTCACAGTCCACAAAATATTCCTACTGGAATACTTCCAACAAAATAGTCCACCTGCCATGTTTTTTTTTTTTAAACATGTGGAAGTTGCGTAGAGAAGCGACGCTCCATCTTACCATGATGTGCTGAACACAAGCTGCTTCTGATCCACATGCTGAGTCCTTAGTGCTCCTTCATCATCCGCGAGCTGATACATCCACAAAACAAAACTCACCCAAACAAAAAGAAGAAGTTGGTGATGTTAAGGGTTGATCCCGAGAGCAGATTTCAGTGTTTTGAGAAACAGAAAAGCATTAGAGACCTGCAGAACCCCCCCCCCCCTCCTCCTCCTCCTCCTCCTCCTCTCTCTCTCTCTCTCTCTCGGGACTACTGGATGAAGTCATGTACGTTCATGAATGAATGTCTGTGCTATGCAGGAGCAAGAAGTCATCGTGCATTTATGATGTACCAACAACCTATCAACGTGCGTAAAACCACTTCTCTGCATGCACTTCATAGATTAAAAAAAAAATCTTCAGGGATGATTTAACACCTGCAGCGCTCATGTGGACGGAAATGAACATGATTAGGGTTAACACTACGACGCTTAATGCGCGTGCAAGACTTATTCAATTAAACGTAATATGTGGTTATTGAATACTTTTGATGAATAGTTGAATAGTGTAAGTCCAGGCGCTTACGTTTCAGTCCAAGCTTGCATTCTGATCTTAATACGCAGCATTCTTGGTGTATAGATGTTAACAAAACATGAAGCTTCTCATTTAAAATAAACATTTTACAGTTCATTACTGAGCACTGATAATCTGGTTTTAGTGGATTTAGTTGGTGATGTGAGCACTGAGCGGATGGGTGCGCGCCGTTTGAGGACTCAGGGGGTAAATATGAAGTGACACGGGCCAGGTTCTTATTGTAGGACCCCAGCCGACTGGCGCCAAGCGCCCTTTTAACAAATAGCGGAGTCCCACTTAATCAGCGCGCGCTGACGGAGCGCCTTAAAGGGCCCGCGCCTTCGCTTTCTGAGCAGCGAGCCGCAAAAAAAAAAAAAAAAAAAAGTTTTGTTTGATTTTTGCGGATTTGATTAGAGAGTTTCAGCCTAAAACGAAACTAAGGAAATAGTTAGTAAGGAAACTAATTGTAATCAGCTATACATTATCCGTCCTGTGTCTGGATAGAATATTACTGTGGATTAATAATTCATTATTGAGGTTTCCTGCTAATATTCCATCTATTGAAATAATCAGAAATTTTGACTTTTGTCTAGAAATGCGCTTTTTTAGGTTTGTAAAAAATATAAAAAAATCTTTGGGAAAAAATCGACATGATATTGCAATAATCATTATCCATATTGTATTTTCGATATAGTCGCCTATGTAATAAGTGATGTGACGTCCTAGAGCGCACGTGTATACTATCCCTCCATCAACAATATTTTATTTAAAATATACACAGGCTATACTACATGCTTAAATTCATTAATCCAAGAACAGAATGCCGTGTTGAGCCTGTTAACATCCCGAAAGTGCAAAATAATTTTTCTTCTCTGTCTCTCTCTCTCTCTCCCTCTCTCTATTTGTTCTTTTCGTGTTTTGAGAAGTGAACTGCAGCTGCAGTGAGGCTCTCTCACCCTCTCTGGTGCTCGCCTGCCCTGTTTTGGAGGGTGGAGGAGGGGTGGGATTTCCACATCTTCTCTATGTCATTGGTTAATATTTTATCCTGTTGACATGTTTTCTCGCTGCAAAAGCTTCCGACACCTTCGAGGCCCCCCCCCTCGCCCCTCCTCCTCCTTGGCCCGCCTCCTCTTGGCTCGATCTGTCAAGGTCACGCCCACCGCGCGCCGCGATTGGTCCGGAACGCGTAAAATCGGCAATCAAGGCGCTTTGGCTCATTAGTGTGGGCGAGCAGAGAGGAGGAGGGACGCGCGAAAGACACACAAGTGTTGAAGACGAAAACTCACGCTGAGCTCCGGATGAGTTTGGGGTTTTCCTGGAGCTGCTTTGTTTTGCTGGTGCGTCTCGGAAGGGAGGAAGAAGTTGGACAAAGAAGGAGAAAATCCGTGAAGTGTCAATGTCGCTCTTCTGACGGATGATATTAAACACTGCACTGGAGCATCAGCAGCAGGACTAACAGTAACCTGCCGGTCATTTCCTCTTTTCTCCTGCCGCGGAAACGTCAGCGCTTTAGTTCTTGGCTGAGATCTCCAAAACTCTTCCGTGATTTTTATCAGCCGGTTATTGTTCCTTTTTGTCAACTGGACATATAAGAATCGATTCTCGCCTCTTACAGCTTTGCCTCGTTCCTTTTTAGTGGATGCACCGATGAGAGATCCGGTTTTCACGGGGACCGGCGCTATGGCTTATCACCCGTTCCACGCGCACCGGCCCGCCGACTTCCCCGTGTCGGCGTTCCTTAGCGCGGCTCAGCCCGCCTCCTTTTTCCCGACCCTCGGACTTCTCCCCAAGCCGCTAGCAGAGCACGCTCTCTCCGGAGCCGCGGAGGCGGGCCTGCACGCGGCGCTGCACGGCCACCATCATCACCACTCTCACCAGCAGCAGCAGGCGGCTGCCGCAGCACACCTCCGTGCACTAAAGAGCCTCGAGCCGGAGGAGGAGGTGGAGGACGACCCCAAAGTGAATCTCGAGGCCAAGGAGCTCTGGGATCAGTTTCATAAATTCGGCACCGAAATGGTCATTACCAAGTCGGGAAGGTGAGCGTTAATTTATTTGTCCATATAAATAAAAACGCTGTGGATCAGTGTAGGGGGAAAAATCAGTGAATCTACTAAAATAATTTCGCTGTGTGTTTATAGGTCAAATATTCTGTATGCTAAAAGGAAACAATTCGGATATGTGAAAATTGAAACAAATAAGCTTTTATGGTTCAAACGTTGCTTATGCAGAAAATAAATCATTCAGACATATATATATATATATATATATGTATATGTATGTATGTATATGTATGTATGCATGTTTGATAGTCCTACATTGATGAGACTATGCAGAGAGGATAAATGTTTAATTTGTTTAGCAGGCCAGGATAAAGGTTGCTTGGGCAGATAAAAACATTTGCCAAGAAGCTAACTTAAATGACATGGGTCAGTGCTGGATAAATAATATACTGAGCAAAGATTAGTGGGTTGTTTTTTTCCCTCTTTTTTTTTTGTCTTGCATTCATGTCATAATCACTTTTGAAAATGATATGCATAATGCTGTTCAGGATATTACATGCACTGTAAATGAGATGACTGTATCAGAGTCAATTCTTTTATGTGGTCATTTTGAGGAGATTTTAAACCTTTCACAACAGTTACACTTATTTTATCTTCTCAGTGCAGGTTCTATTTTATACATTTAAAAAATGAAAAAGGCCATTATTGGTCATATTGTCAATGTTTCGAAGAAATAGTCTATATTTTGACTTTATGAAAACATTAGAGCTGTAGTTTGTTGTAATGTGCCACAGCCTTAAGACAACAGGCCTAAGATTTTATACATATATATTTGCAAGTTTTATTTCCATTGCTTGCTCTCCGTTTTAAGCTGAATTTAAACATTGAAACTTACTGATATTTTGGGTGCTTTTTTTTTTTTTTTTTTGCTAATTCCATTCAAATTCTGGCTGGGTTTCAAAAGTATGTGCTCCCTGCGCGCAGGAGAATGTTTCCTCCGTATAAAGTGCGCGTGAACGGCCTGGACAAGAAGGCCAAGTACATCCTGCTGATGGACATCGTGGCGGCGGACGACTGTCGCTACAAATTCCACAACTCTCGCTGGATGGTGGCGGGGAAAGCGGACCCGGAGATGCCCAAGCGCATGTACATCCACCCGGACAGTCCCGCCACTGGGGAGCAGTGGATGGCCAAACCGGTCACCTTCCACAAGCTCAAACTCACCAACAACATTTCTGACAAACACGGATTCGTAAGTGATGCCTGAGTTGCGGTGTTTCTATTTTTTGATATATGAGGTTTGAGTTTTGTGCTTTGGTGTTGCTGATATGGAAGTGATAAGGATTTGTCCTTTTGTGTTTTGAAGATGGCGTCACACTGCAGGGCATTAAAGAAACATGCTTTTTTACAATGAAGTTCGGTTTTTTTTGGTTTTTTTGTGTGTAGGCCTGTAAACTGGCACACAGGCTACACACACACATGTGTG
>JAQMYM010000017.1:12713642-12727375 GCA_030014255.1 Parauchenoglanis ngamensis | reverse complement strand
CCTAATTCTTAATAATAATTAGGTATTATTATTATTATTATTATTATTATTATTATTATTATTATTATTATTATAGCATTAACTCTTAATAGGCGCTGGTATTGACAATCTATGAACAGTAGCTTATTTGCTTTAAAGAGCAACAATTCTTTACTGAGGCTATTTTTAGATTAGTTTAAACCAGAGTGATGTTAAATAGATGTGTATTTAGTCGCATGCTTTCAGGTCTACTAGGTTTATTCCACATCACCGCATTTTATCTCCTCTTTTATGTTTTAATCGAGTACGGATACATATGCCATGATAATGTACTATTAACATACTGTGGATTAATAAACAAAAAGAAAAAGAAAAAAGCGATCAGTCAGGTTCCTTCATTAGGAGTTCTGTGGGCCTCTTACGACGACCTTTGGCGTCTTTTTGGATCTCATTATCCTGAGGCACGAGAGGAAACTGTTAGATCCCCAAAGTGTTTTCAGTCACCGGCCCCTTAAGTGCAATTTAGCGAGGAAAGCTTGCCGAGTGATTGCTTTAAAAATAAATGCCACGGGGTACTAGGAAAACCACGTTCCACATGCCAGCCTTTCTAGTCTGCGGCTGTAGGTTAACCCATGCTTTTCCTTATAGTGGCTACATGGCAAAAAAACTGATTATTATTTTAGACACTTCCTCTAATTATAAAAACATTTAATAATAAAGAAAATGGAGTGCTATTGCAGCTTGGTTAGGGGGCCAAGCATAGAAGGTGCTTAGGCACCATATTGTAATAGCATGATTTCATCATCATCATATTATTATTATTATTATTATTATTATTATTATTATTATTATTATCATCGTTATTATTATTATTATTATTGTTATTATTATTTTTATTATTATGACAATCAATAATGAATGGTTTCTTTGAACTAAAGTTATAGTTACTGCCACTGGGAACATTTTACTATTCGTTTTATGGAGCTATTATGAATGTAATAAATATACCACCAACAAATATTTTAATAATAATAATAATAATAATAATAATAATAATAATAATAATAATAATAATAATAAACCTATGAAGAAAACTTGCGGGGAAAAAATAATAGTTGCATGCTTGGTGTAGGCTATGGAGTAAATCAAGAGGTCTAACAAACCATAGTCTGTTTTTCAGACTATCCTAAACTCGATGCACAAATACCAACCCAGGTTTCATATTGTTCGAGCCAACGACATCCTGAAGCTGCCCTACAGTACTTTCAGGACATACGTGTTTCCAGAAACGGACTTCATAGCCGTCACTGCCTATCAAAACGACAAGGTGAGTTACAGTTATTAGTCAATGGCCTACAGGAAACTGTTCTTTCATTAGTAGCAATGACGTCCTCTTTTTCCCACGACAAGGCTCTTTTTATTTATAGTCTGCATTTGGCCCAATTAAATAAATTTGTAACTTGGCTAGCATGAAACAAGCCGAGAACTCCATTGCTTTGTAAATGAATGCAATCCATTTTTTTTCCTATTTTCCCTAGCCTACAATTCATTAATCATACTATTCTTCTATTACCTATTAATCGTGGCTATTTAATGCTGAATGTCTTTATAATGGATGCATTGCGAGTCATTTTCATTCATCAGCACCAATGTTTCCAGCTGACGAAGCAGAAAATGTTTACATGGTGCATTTTTTCAGCCTGCAGAATTTGAAAATCTTCACGTTTTGGCTCTGATTTAAAAAAAAAAAAAAAAAAAAAAAAAAAAACACACGTCACGTGGTGTGTAGATTTTACAAACCATCAAGTCTTCCATGCTCTGTGGCTTTGTAGTAGAAATGCTACCCTGCTTACACTGAAACCAACTGATTTCTCCTTTGAACTGACTCGATCATAGTCAAATGAATAGACAGAACCAAAAGCATTACGCAGGGGTGTATACAGAAAATGCCAAACATGAACTTGTCCTTGTGTTTGACGTAGTGCTGCTGAGATATTCGCGTGTTTAGCTGAAAGGAAAGTGATCACCAAATAAGAAATTCAAGATGCGACGTTTGAGATTTAACGAGCTGGTTGTCGAGCGTGGAACTGGCGACGTCTGGATGATGGGTTTATTTTGTTGATTTGCCACGTGGGCTTTGCTGGTGTAACAAGAAGCAGTTTTCAGCATCCCTTTGTTGCTTTATTTCTCGTAGATTACGCAGCTTAAAATCGACAACAACCCTTTCGCCAAAGGATTCAGAGACACGGGCAATGGCAGGAGAGAAAAAAGGTATTCAGCTTGCAGACATGGTTTGTACTGAGCTTGCTGATGTGGTCATGTACATATATAAATATGTATTGGTTTGGGTTTGTTGCGTTGCGCAGGAAGCAGCTGAGTCTGCCGGCGCTGCGCGTGTATGATGAGGCGTGCGCTAAAGGAGACGGAGCGGAATCTGATGCTTCATCCTGCGAACCGCCGAGCAGCAGAGAGCCGCTTCACTCTCCTGTAGGATCCGCTGCAAGCCCGCTCAAATTCAACAGGTCCAGCCGAGGTGTGTATGCAATCTTCCCTTGTGTGTTTTTCTTTTTAAATAAAGATTTTTTTTTTTACAATAATTTTTAAATTGTATTACCAGTTAATTTATTATTGAGATCATTTACATTTATTGTCATTCACTTTTGTTTTGCTTTTAATCCATTATTTACATTTCGGTTTGAATTCTTCAGTATATCTCCTTTTTTCTCTCCTATTTATTCATTTATATACAATATTGTGCAATTTAGTACAAACAATATTATGACCTCTGCATTACAGTCAGTACAAAAACAGTTCAGATTTCCAAATATTACTTTTCCAACAAAAATGAAACATTACAAAAAAGTGTCTATTCCTGTATATTATGTAACAGACCTAACAAAACTATAACATAATGATGGCTACTGGGTTTTGCATGCAAGAGCTGAATGATGCTCAGTAAAACGTACAGCTTATTTCCTTATTAAACTCATAGTACTCAAGACTGCAGATTCTTTTAAAGCAAAAGGTCGTCATGAAATATTGACTTCGTTGTGGTTTATTACTGTTTACTGCTCTTTTGTGCATTTTAAATGCAGAAACGTTTCATTTACTTGTTGTTTTAAGGCATCTTTGCTTTACAACATTTCTTTGCACGTGCGCATGACTTTGGCACAATACTGTACATTTATTTATAGTAATCATCTTATGTGTTTTGTTTGTTTTAATCCGTCAATCACGCATTTATCCATCCAGGGAACCGTTTAGCTGTAAAATAAATTCCACAATTCCTTCTACATAATTATAGATTTTATGAACGTAATCCAAATATATTCCATGCATATTCAATTTGTAAAATAACATTTTGGCTATTTATTAGTGCAGTAGAGGGTTTTTTTATTTACTTCCACTCGCAGAACACATTTTTATGAAAATTGCCATTAGGTCCAAGTTATTTATAGGCCAACGTTCAAACCCATTCAATTCAAGAAATAAGGCTAATAATTCTGAAAACTAAATGGTAAATATTATAGCTTAAACAATGGTGGGTGCTGATTTCCTCCACTATGCCAAAATGTAGAAAATAATTCGGAACCCCCTAACTATGCTTTGAAGAACTCAATTTGAGAACCACTTTCTTGGTGTGTACGAGGTTAACATTTTCTTTACCTGTTGCAAAACTCAGATGACTTACAAAGCACATATCACAAGGTTCAAATGTTAATAATCTACTTCTATAAATATAAACCAAATGAATAATACACCTGGGAATAATAGTCTGCTAAAAAGCCTTACCATAGCTTCAGATTTTCAATGCCATCTAAAAGAGCTAACTCGATCAGAAGTGTTACATGGCACTCCTTTTAACTGATTTGCTGCTTAAATAATGTTACCAAAACTCCCATTGACATATTTGCCTTTCAAGTGTTTGAGACCTCTTTGCCTGAGGTAAACAAACCCTCCTGCCAACTGTGGCAAGATTAAAGGTTGGCATGAAAGAAGGGAAGCGGGTTTGAACGGAAATGTGACAATGACTCATTTTTCATCCTTCAATGAAAGTTCTTGAAACTATTTTTCCAGCTTCTTGAGGCACAAACTAAGTTGGCTGTTTTTTGTATAAGTGGTAAGAAACAATAAGCAGGTTTTATTTCTTCATATATCCTTGTATAATGACAGGTTTTTTACAGAGATGCCTCCAAAGAAAATTATAGTCATATATTGTTTTTGTCTTGGTTTGGTGATTTTTAATTTTTTTTTTTCCTTATAGATGAGAAAAACTCCACGGAGAGTGATCAAGAGTTTGAGCACCAGGAGCAAATGTCTGTAGGAGTGAGTAGTCCTGGTCCACAAGCAGCATCTCCCTTCAAGCCAAGCACTGAGGAGAGGGTCAAGGACAGACCCGACCTTGACAAGAAAGAAGACTACGCGGACTCAAGTAGAGAAAGCGACTCTGCTTTCAGCATCAGAAACCCTGAGAAGGACAAATCAGAGAGAGGGAACTCCAAAGAGTCAGAAACATCCAGGAAGGAGGGCAAGGAACGCTTTACCCCACTTCTGATCCAAACAGAAGGCCCATCATCCTTCAGTGCCAATCACCTCCAGAGCCTGGCGCTGTCCGGCCTGCACGGTCAGCATTTATTTAACCCGCTGAGTGCAGCAGGGCACCCGCTGCTGTTTCACCCGAGCCAGTTCGCCATGGCACCTGGGGCCTTCTCTACCATGGGCATGGGGCACTTGTTGGCATCGATGTCGGGAGCAAGCGCCCTGGAGAACGGAGGCCTTTCACCTCAGGGCACTGGCACACCTGGATCCTTCCCTTTCCACCTCTCGCAGCACATGCTTGCATCTCAGGTAAAGAATAATTTCATACTTCATTGCTGCTATGTAGGGTTTGTTTATTTCCGCAATGTGTTATACTAAGTTATGTTTAGTGATATAATTAATAATATTACAAATAATAACATTTATTATGAACAGTTCTCCAATTTTAGGGGCACTGATTTGGAGAGCTATTATATGTAAAAGCCAAATTTTTGTTTGTTTGTTTACTTATTTATTTATTTTTGCTGTGGCCATCAATATTGCCTTACAATCCCCTGACACATTTACATACAGTGCCAAATTTCAAACATATTTTATGGAAGACTTTATTTATCATTAGGAAGTAAGGTATTGTGTTAATCTTTTTCTGTGGGCGATCGGTCAAGCTCTCTTTACCATTTGCCTTTTGCTTGGGGCAAATCTGAAATAAAGAGTTATAGAATTAAACCAGGTATGAACCTATCCACATACTGGTAATAAGTGGATCTGTAGGCATATGTGCCTTTGCGAATAAGCTGTAAATACGATTTGAGTTTATTAAGCTGTCACGCTTGACTTATTTCAGTGCACGTGAACGCTTTCCCATATATTAAGTGCATCTTTTACAGTCATTTAAATAATTAAGTAAGCACTAGACCTATTGTTTTTTTTCTGTTTGAAGTGCATGTAATAATATTGCCCACAATATTCTTTCTGTAGGGTATCACCATGTCGCCCTTCGGTAGTCTCCTACCATATCCATACACATACATGGCGGCGGCTGCTGCTGCGGCGGCTTCGTCTCTCCCCGCAGGGGGTGTGGCCTCCTGTCTCAGCCGCAGCGCTTTAATGAGCGGCTCGAGGCCCAGACTGCGCTTCAGCCCCTACCAGATCCCAGCGAGCTCCAGCCTGCTCAGCGCCGGACTTCCGGGTGCGGATCACGCAGACTCGGGCTCGGGTTCGTCCTCCTCCAAACCAGGCAGCAGAGAGGGCAGTCCCGCACCCGGGCCGCACGGATCCCCGCACGCACCCGCCAAGGAGGCCGTGAACGAACTGCAGAGCATACAGAGGCTCGTGAGCGGACTGGAGAAACAGCGGGATGAGTCGCCGGGCCGAGCGTCTCCGAAATGACGCAATATGGTGTGTTAAAGGCTCAGTTTTTAAATGGCTTTTGGATGCAAAAAAAAAAAAAAAATGCATGAATTTGAATCAAAATTACAAATTGCATATAAAAAGTCATGCAAACAGGCCCAGGATGTGGAGAGAGAGAGAAACACGCACTTTGTGGTCACTGTATTCCATTAAGATGTGGATGAAACTCGACACTCATTGAAGGCAAATTTTTAAGTCCAGGTTTAAATCATGGTCATGGGGATTGAACACTGAACTGACCCTGAACCCAGTGGACTTGGCTGAAAACACAATCTACATCAATGGATGATCATCTTCTATTGTGCTTGTATCCGGGACTTGTTTTTTTTAATTATTATTATTTATATGTAATATTCAGAAGATCAAAATAACTATGTAAATAAGCCGAATGGATTGAAGAAGACGCGTTTTAATTTATTCAGATTGTACATTGGTGTGTAAATACTATCTAGGTTGCAATTTGTTACGTTTATATTTGCCCCAATTACCTGAGTGTATAGGACTATTATCTCTAGCGCTTGTTTGTATGGAACCTGAGTGTGTGTGTGTGTGCGTGTGTGTGTGTGTGCGTGTGTGTGTGTGTGCGTGTGTATGTGTGTGCGTGTGTATGTGTGTGTGTGTGAACGCAGATCTCGCTTTCTGCTGGCAAGGCTGAATTTCATACATTGTATTGCGTTGCGATTTTTTTAAATACAGCGATGCACTAACAGGGAAATCTCAGGTTTCTTTTTTTTTCTTTCTTCTTTTTTTTTTAAATAAATATATCTGTCCTGGAGAAAGTCTTTAAAATAGTTCCTCTGCTAATTTTTGGACATCCTCGGGTAAATGACGGTGGTTTTGTTGCATTTTCTTGGATTTCAATAAAAGAGGAAGGTGCTGCACACTTCTATGGCCACATCTTTGTTCACAAGCGTGACTGATTAGCATATTATACCCTGATGTGACGTGGCGGATGGTGATTGGTCAATGGAGGAACTAATTAGAGGCCAATTGATTGTCACGCGCCAGACTTTAAGGTCAAAGGGGGGAAAGAAAGACCAGATATAGGCCTAAATACACTTCTAAATCAGGCTCCTACACATTATATAAAACTGTAAATGCTGTAAAAAAAAAAAAAAAATCTATATTAACACTGCACTAGCAGTACATTTTTTGATCATAGAAGTGGGCAATTTGAGCACAGCCGAAAAACTAACACACACACACATACACACACAATCGCGGTGGCTTCTATATAATAATAATAATAATAATAATAATAAACAGAATTATAAGTAAACTCTGGTGTCAACATTGTTGCAACAACAAACTGCATGCTTAGCAAAAATTTAACATTTTCAAACATATTATTTAAAGCTTTCGGTTAAGCTTCTCTTAGCTTAAGTGCGCCTCTGAAAATGTCTAGAAGCTGAGGCAGCTGCGCCATCTGTTGATTCTTCTCTTCTCCAGCTCTGTCTCCTCATCAGAAACGTATTGAATCATTTTCAACAGAATTAAAACTCAAAAAACGTCACACGAGTTCAAATAAGTTATTCGGCTATGAGAACAATATGGTGAAAGTAGCTAATTGGTGTTATGATCTTTTTGAATTATTTCTTTCATATTAGTCCACTGCGTAGAATTATTGGTTTTCCATATTTCCTTATAATTCTTATAATTTACACGCATGTTGGATTTTAATGTCATCAGTGATGATATAAGCAGTCAAATGGTCTAAAGGGAATTAGTTTAATTCTAAAAAAAAAAAAAAAATTAGGGTATGAATAGATGGGATGTCTTGTTTATCTGAGCCAGGAGCTCATCATTTACCAAATTAATAAAAAAAAAAAAAAGTGTTAGGACGCTTGCCAGTATAGTGTGCTCTATTTATACATGGTCTATTAGGTTATCAGTATCAGCTGTTTGGATTTGGCCAGTTTTAGTGCCGTGTGTGTGTGTGTGTGTGTGTGTGTGTGTGTGTTTGAAAGAGAGAGAGAGAGAAATGACAAAAATGTCCCCGTCCCAGATAAACGTTTTCGCGTGTGTGTGCGCGCATGCGCAGATTCCACCCGCGCGTCAGTGCGACAGGTCTTTGTGCGGGGAGCGACGCCTGTCTTCGGCACACCGGCCGCAGCGCCACTGCGCATGCGCGGTGCACAAACGCCCTTAACGGGGATCCTCATTAAAGTGCCGCTCGCCGCTCTTCTTCTCCTCTGCTTTTATAACCAGGGTCACAAGATAAACCCAGTTTATTGAGAGCCTATTGTCGCATTCTGTTATGTCTAATTAACTGGGTGACATGGCCGACCTCGCTACAAAAACGCAATATTTGTCCAAAACAATAAGTGCACTGTGGCTCGGTGGACTGTAGCAGCATCACACAAGAATGAACCGGTGTTAATGTCCGTGTACACCTTTAAAACCCACCCACACACCTGCACAGGATACGCTTAACAAATAAACCGGCTAATATCTTTAATAAGAGCACTTAAGTGATTCGTCATTTTAAATTTAAATATAAAGTTCATAGCCGATATTACATTTTAGTAGTAATATTAGTGGTAATACTAACATTCACCATTAATTTTATTATTATTATTATTATTATTATTATTATTATTATTATTATTATTTTGTAGTAGTAAGCCTAGTAGCTACTGATAATTTAAATTAGTAAATATTAGAGGTAGCAAATCAGTCTTTATAAATATGAACAGATAATCCTAAACTCCACATGTTTACTGGCTGCACATATAAATGAAAGAATAGAAACTAACGAAATAAAAATATTAATAGAAATAATGAGCCAACTGCTATTGTTGTTGTTGTTGTTCTCCGCTTTTCTTCCACTTTCCAAAAACATCCAGCAGCTCAATGTGTGAATCTGCCTCACCCCCAGTGTTCCCAGGATAGACTCCAGATCCACCACAATTAATAATAATAATAATAATAATAATAATAATAATAATAATAATAATAATAATAATAATAATAATAATACGTTGATACCGCTAATTTGGCCGTATATTAGATACATTTTGTTATTTAATGCAAGTGTTTGTGGCCGGTTGCAGGAATTATATCGCCCCCTTTTGGCTAAACATGCCATATGTTTAAAAGAAGAAGAGGAAGAAGAAATAATACCGTTGCTGCGAGTTTATGTAAATAAACACTTAATATTCACACAGTATGCATAAACATTTTGTTTAGAAAAAACATTGACCAAGAAAAGTATTTATGTAGCTATTTAATATTCGTAAGCGAAGTATTTACAGTATATCACTGTTGGATTTGCATGCAAACTTTGATAAAGCTTGCCTTTGTATGGTTTACTACTATGTTAAATACCTAGTGGGCATTCTGCTCATTTATACTGAGAAAACTTAAGTAATTGAGTAACTTAAGTAATTGCTCCTGTTCTCCTCTCAGTGTAAGTGTTATTCATCTCTCTGCAGGTTACAGCTATGATCTCTGATAATTGCCTGATGTTCAGAGTAAGCACTCGAGCCTTGGGCCTTGTCTGACCTTCACTACACTGTGTGCAGCATTATGATTAGCTCGCAGGGGACTCAATAACTTTATTAAAACACACACACACACACACACACACACACACACACACACACACACACACACACACACACACACACACACACACACACAGGATATATGTCTGTATGGCTAGGAGCCATCATCTTCCATCCCTAGCAGAGCATGCTCAAAGCCCAGGGTGAAATTCATGCTAAAGTTATCCCCATTCAAGCATACAGGATGTGAAATCAGTCGGATTTCTCTTGCGTGCTCGCAAGGAAGCTTCATCCAAACCCACCCTCCACCCCCCACCCCCTAGAACCACTGGTGCGATGATGTTACGGAGAAATAAACTGTGCTTCAGAGTCGCAGCTTTCTGTTCCAGGTTCTGTGTTTGGGGCTGGATTGCCCTTTCTCCACCAAACACCCTCTGAGGCCTGGAGAAAGTCAGCACTCCAGAAAGCATTTGATTCACCGGGGTCACGGAAGGTAGCTCGACTCCTGCGTTTGATCATCCTAATCTGTTCTATCAGAACACTCTGTTATTCGAGCCTTTTAAGTGCAACATTTACTGAGTGATACCATATTTTTGTTTTTACCAAAATAAAGGCCCTCAATATGTCACAAAACTGGAGTTGAAAGGATGTTTTTTTTTTCAAAGACTTAAATTCAGAGCAGACTCGGCTGGCTCGTTGTTTATGGCAGAGGGCTTTGGGGTAACATGCCGGTAGTTAAGATGAAACAAGGAAACATGTCTGAATTGTTTAACCATGAGCCCAGGAACGATTTGGAAGAATCTATAGTGAGAATTTATTCAGACAGTTGTCCAGAAACAGTCACTAAGCCAAATCATCATTTTAAGCATCTTAATCTAGGATTTGTCTAATCTGTTTTTTTTTAGCCCAAGAGCCATTTTAAAAGAAAAAAAAAACATGTATCCCCTTATAATCATAGCACAGATTTATTTATGTTACTTTACTTTCATTGATACTATTCATAATATGATAATTAAATTAAATTAATTATTAGGCACATTATAGAGAAATACATAAGCTCACCATTAGTCAATATTTCTTTATTTTTTTACATCCCAGAACCTTAAATTGTTACGTTTTAGTCATACATACATTAGAAACATTTGGTATCATACAAACTGCACTTATATTTGTTACAATGAATTTAGCTTTCAGTTGCATTGTTTTCACTCATTTCAATAAGCGTTTCATCCTGATCAGAGTCAGGGTGGATCCGGAGTGATTGCTGGGATTGAAGCTGGAATACACACTAAACTGGACACCATTGCATCAGAGGAAATTGTAAAACATATTCACACACTCATTCGTAACCTACAGATAATTTATCTTAGCTAGTCCACCCACTGGCATGTTGCTAGACAGTGGGAGGAAACTGGAGAACCTTCAGGAAACTCATGCAGACAAAGGGAGTGCATGAGAAACTCTGCACAGGCAGTAAATTAAGCTCAGGCTTGAACCAGAAGCCCTGCAGTGGATGACACGTCTACATTACTGGGTGCATCACCACACCTTCTTGCTAATATTTGTTTTGTGAATGGGTTTTCCTCCAAGGTCTCTAATTTTCTCCCACTGTCCAAAAACATGCCAGCGTGTGGACTGGCTATGGTAAATTGCACCCTAAGATGGACTGGTAGTACTCCCACCTCATGCCTAGTGATCCACCACAACCCTGAACAGGATGGAGTGGTTACAGCAGATGAATGAATGAATGATGAGTCTGTTAGGCTTTAACTCGGTTTCATAAAGAAGACCCCATCAAGGATTTTTTAGGGATTATCTAACTCCAACTTAGATCAACTTGGAATCATTTCTGTGGATTCTGTGGCACTTTTATCCCAAGAAAGGATCAATATTAAACTTTTTTCTAAAGTACTTGTATATTGAATTCTGATGGCAGTTGATTAGAATCGCCACCATGGTGATGTTATTAAAATATATACAAACCCCAGTGAGAGCCATATTCTGAGACTGACTTAATGATATAACATTTACATTTATTCATTTGGCAGATGCTTATTTCCAAGAAGATATATAATTGAGCTGAACAGTTGGTGGTGAAGGGCCTTGCAAAATAACCCCACAGTGGCAGATTGGGATTCGAGCTCACATTGATATTTTCATGTTGGAAATATCTAATAATAGCAGCGCATGTGAATGCAGGATTTGCAATTATGATGTCCTGAATGAGAAATTAAAATTAGGACCACATGCAAGCAGCATTAAAATGAACGCTCTATGGTTGGCCTAACAGTGGAAGGAATATTCCTGGAGTAAATGAAACCTACCCCAAAGCACATTATTTTATCAAAAATAATGTATATGCTATATTTAATATGCACAGTAGCTACAGACAAAAACGTAGGCTCTACTAAACCTACATCTAGACTACCAGGCCTAGTTATTTCCAGTCTAGCAAAGACATGGTAGCAAAGCTGTTCATCCACGTCATAAAGTGGTTTCCACAGCATGGCATGTCGGAATGAAATCCAGATGCGCCGACGCGAAATCGGTCTACGGGAACTGGTCGTGACCTCGCGTTTTCTTCCGCCTAACCTCGTAGCACCAGCTCATTTCACTCCTGCAGCGCGGATCCGAAATAAGGCCTGTCTCCGCTGGCCACCGACCACATCTCATATTGTGCAAGAGAAAAGCCACGAGCTCAAGAGCCTTCATTTCCCTTCGCCGCTCGTTTGGCCTTCTCGGTGCGTCTCAAGCCGTGCCAGCGTTAGCTCTGAGTTTCCTCAGCGCCACCTCACTCAACGGCATGATCAAAAGCAATGCTAATGTCAAGGCACCCCACCCCAGCCTTGTCCCCTGTAATCATTCCCACAATGCCGTTGGGCCGCCAAAAACCGCCGTGCGCTCCACGTCTGTCATTAATACACATGTGTTCCATATAAAATGGACCTGACTCACAATAGCCTGCCGCTGAACCGTACTTAAGGGTTGCGTGACAGCTGAGGTATGTGGATTCAGCTTCAGAGTACTTGCAATGATGATGATGATGGTGGTGACGATGATGATGATGATGATGATGATGATGAGGGATGGAGCTTGAAGGACACTTGGGAAGGATACACGTGCCAGGCTACTCATATAGCAAGTCAGTTTGTGAGTGCTACATCATATTTAGAAAGGTAACCATATAAGTAATAGCAATAATAAATGTTACTTATGTTTACCGCAGCTTTCATTTCCAATAAAACGCCAAGGTGTTTCACATAAAAACTAATGAAATGAATAAAATAAGACAATAAAAATGATCATAAAACAGGTTTTAAAAATGCCAATAGGTCTATGTATAAATGAACTCAGCTACAAACAAGAGAAAATATGGTTGTTTTTTTTACAGTGTTGCTTTTTAATCTGGACTTTGAAATTAAAAGCGTTTCTGCACCTCTAATTATTAATAGTATTATTGTTGTTGTTTTTGCCTTTGGAAGATAATGCCACCTGTCATTTCTCCTACATACTTCGATGTCTGGAGACCAAATCATGACCAAGACTTCTTCACATCCTGTAATATGCCTTCTTTATTGCTACCCATCAAGAGAATATGCAAAAATGCTATTATATGCACAATGATTCAGATTTATCACTTTCCTTTGACAGAAACATTCTCACAAGTAAAAAATATATACAGCCTATATATAGTACTTCCTCTTAAAAACATATATCTGGAAATGATTGAGAACACATAATACATAATTCACTCTCAGGTCGGATGTTAAATTATACTTCTCTGTGTCACTGGGGTGGCAGCATCAAGAGGGTATGTTTTATCTTATTCTAATAAGCACTTTACTAAAGGCGCAAAATATGTCCCCTTGATGATACCACCTCACCAAGAAGAAAAGTACAGTTTGTTAATTACAGAAAAAGTACAGTTTGTATTTTTGGGGTTACATACAAATAAGAAAAAGCCCTGGAAACCTTTGTAAAATACAGTAATGGATCACTGATAATTTGGGGCTGTTTTGTGGCTTGTTTGGGTTCAGGAGCTTTGGGAAGATTGATGGCATTGCAACCCAAAACAATGGGTTGCCTCTGCCAAGAGGTTAAGACTTGGCCATAGAAGGATCTTTCAGCAAGAGAATGACCCTAAATGCAGTATATATATAGATATATAGATAGATAGATAGATAGATAGATAGATAGATATATGTGTGTGTGTGTGTGTGTGCGTGTGTGTGTGTGTGTGTGTGTGTGTGTGTGTGTGTGTGTGTGTGTGTGTGTGTGAGAGAGAGAGAGAGAGAGAGA
>JAQMYM010000017.1:12699644-12709649 GCA_030014255.1 Parauchenoglanis ngamensis | reverse complement strand
GTCACTTTTGCTCTGCGTTAGAGCCCAGACACACACACACACACACACACACACACACACACACACAAACCAAAGCACAAAGCACACACTAGGGTTGCAACTGCAGACAGCAAACGTGTGTGTCTCTTTGACAGAGACAGAGTGTCCAGCACTTCTGTTGGTCCACTGAACAAGTCTTAACAGCACTAATTAGCCTGACATGACACTTTAATGGCACCAGTCAGAAGAAGAGTGTGTGTGTGTGTGTGTGTGTGTGTGTGGTTGGGTGAGCAGGGCTGGAAGGCTTTGGGATACGTTTGCTTGCTTGTTACAGAGATTACGACATTTATCTTTTAGATTACATTGAAAGAGCTTGACACTGTTATTCTGTGAAGACACACTTTATCTAGATGCTGAAAACACACACACACACACACACACACACACACTGTCTAGAAGGTGTCGACATCAACAGTTACTAGTCACATTTATCGTGTGTGTGTGAATCTCAGATCACACTTTTCAGATTCATAAGCATTAAACTGCTCTTGGTTTGGTGTCTGGCGTCGTTATGGCAACATTAACAAAACGGTCATGCACAAATGATGGACTAATATATAACGGCATTCCAATGAACATACTTGCCTGTTGAACTTTTGCAGGTTTTTATTATTATTTTTGTTTGTCTGTTTGTTTGTTTGTAATTAATCTGCAATGTTGATCTATTATTAGGAGAGCAATCAAAACCTTGTGAGCAACACATAAATTAAATATTCCTGAACTATTAAAGTCACTCCTAATAGAGGTGAGAAAGAAATGAAAAAATGTGAATAAATAACTAAACCAAGAAAATCAATAGAATTTTTTTTTTAATTGTATATATGGTTTCTAATACATTTCTTTGTTAACTGATTTTTGTTGTCTATATATTTCTTTATGCTCTACCAAGTGGTTTTGCACGGTTTGTTGTATTTTAAACTAAACTTTGCTAATTGTTAAATTGTCACATTTATATTTAATAATCTAAATCACATTATTGTGAACTTATTTTTACAATTCCTTTTTACATAGTGGAGTATACATTAACATTGTGTAAAAAAAAAAAAAAAGGGCCTGTTAATAATGTAACCGATCTTTATTAACACTGCAAGTCTCAGTATTAATTAACAAATAATAACAAAGATCTTAACACTTAACTATCAGCATTATTAACGCTATGCTTATATGACTCAGAGGCAGTAAATGTATAATCAATGCTTATTATTTTCTGATGAGCTGAAAATTAGTGTATGGATTAATATATCATTATGTCAGCATTAGTTAAGTATTGTTTTTTTGTGGAGTTTAAAAAGTCGTAGGAACAGAAGAACGGTAAAACAGGAAGTTGTGAATTTGTTGTTAATAGAGACAGAAATGCATGATGAAATGCAGGATGTCCGTCTCAGAATCGAGCGCTCTGCTATGTCAAACGTAGTGCTCAAAGTTTTTTTAGTGGTTGCTTGTTAACTGTGGTCCAACATGTTTCTGGGGTTTCTTAATGGCCATGCAGAAATGTTTTTGTTTGTGGTTTTCCTGCAGTTGTAGAATGCCCATGTCCACTTTTTATTTTAAGGCAGTTGCATGTTAGGCTCATATATATATAAAGTCCACTTTGTGACTTATTTCTATTTCTACTTACTGAAATAGAAAGACTGGACCTAGAATGTAAGGCTTACCACTTCTACAGGGTAGAAATTCTCCATTCAAGGACAAATTGTAAATCACTACAGTAAAAACATCTGCATCAACCAAAAAACTGGACCACAAAGTCACAACCAGCCCCAATAACCTGACACATGTCTAAAACCTTCATGGACAGAAAAGTTTGCTATTTAATTTATTCTGTGTGGCTAATAAATGCTTTAGGAAACATTTTATTAAGACCATGTCCACACTAATATGTTGAAGTTTTAAAATAAATTGGAGCATTTTGAAAACCCTGTGGCTCCGAAAACCTTTAGCGTGGACATCCAGAAACGGAGGCTTTTGGAAACAAAGACTCAGCCACCAACATTTCTTTCATGCATATCCTTCCCTGATTTGTCACATTTGTCACAGAAAACAAACAGCATCAGTTCTGAATACCAGTGGTGAATGGAGCATGGGTAATGAATTACAAGTTTTTGTTTTTATAAAATATTGTTTTAAATCTAAAATGTATTAATGTGGATATAGCCTTAGTCTACTAAGCAGACTTGTTTTCTTTAAATTGCTACACACTAGTGCTGGCTATCACTGTCAGTCACAAGTATTTGACTGACACACGGTGCATCGTGAAGTTGATTACCTTTCAAAAACAGTGTCTTTTATTCCTGTTACAAAAACAGCATTTTACCAACAGATTTTTTTTATTTATAATAGAATGACATAGTTTTTATTTTTGTTCGTTTTTACCAGTTTATAACTACATTTAATGTTGTGAAACATCCACAAAAACGCAGTTTCTGTTATTTCTTGCATCATAGCAGCTATTAACATATGTTCTCTCACCATGCTCTCTTGAAATTGACATGAGAAATAAGTTCCAGGACAAAAATGCAGCTAGTCATGTAATTGGGAACCTCTGAAAAGTAAAAAAAATGTCTCCACACTGAAAACCTCACCATATCAACAGCCATGACTATAGATACAATACCATATTACAACGAGAGCATTAATATAAACCTGAGATGTGATTTACAGCACTACTCTCAAAGCTGCTGTTGGAGAAAATTAATCAACACCTTTTGACCAATCAGAATCGAATAGACCAAACAAAATGATTTAAAAAAAAAAGCATTTCAATAAGGAAGCTTAAATGTTTGTGGAACTTTTTTAGGGTCTCATTAGTCAGTGAGTGCTTTATTAAAGGCAGGTGCACTTGGAGAGGGAACACATTTAAGCTAGCAATAAAATACTCATATACAATAGTAGTATTAAGTATGAAACATAAACGTATGAAACAGTGTGCGTAAAGGGCCTAAATATATCTTTGTTAGATTGTAAAAAAAATGTAAGTAATAAAAATAGGTAATTGTTTTAACAAAAATGCAAGCAAATAATAAAAATAATAATAATAAAAGATTTCAACGGTTTAAGGGCCTTATCTTATACTAAAGTCTTGAATAGTTCAAAGCTAATCCCCCAACCGACAAAGCAGAGAATGTTTAACGGTTCTAGATTTATCCTTTTTTCTGCGCACTGCACACTTCACTACGTTGGCTGTTTCGCTGCCTGGCAATACAGCCCACACAAATACAGCGATTTGGAATCTCATGTCGTTTAATGACATTAAAAATGTTGCTAGCGATGGCTTTTTCCGCACAAACTGTTTTGACATCTCGACATTTGTTTGCTCCCCATACTCGAAGCGAGACAGTAAAGCAAACACGCCAATGGAGACACCAGGACTCTCAGACCCCGAAAAAAAAAAGAAAGTCCAGCCCTTGCTATAACAAACAGCCACAAACAAAAGGCAACCACAGACCTCTGTGTTTAGGCCGCTCTCATACACATGCATTCTCAAGTACCTCATGGAGCCTGGAGCGCACGGCACGTTCGGGGATGCTGAAAAGGTCGGGCCAGAGCACTACACAACTACACAACAACCAGTGCATTAGCAGTGTTTAATCAGCGTTTTAGCGCTAATTGTCCATCGCCATTGTCACTGCCTTTGGTGGAGAAAGGGAATCTCTCTTGAAAGCACGGCTAAAGAGAGAAAGAGGCGGTCGTGAGAACGGCCATGTTTGATTTGCGGCTGTTCTTCTTCTCTCTCCCGTACGCCCTCCTTTGTACGTAGGGACGGGCACTCATTGTCCGCTGGCACGATAAGTCCGAGAGTCAAAGCCTGTTGTGACACTCCACCTGTGCTGACACTGCCTCTCATTCACTGGAAATAATACACAAAGGACAAGCAAAAGCAGATGCACAAGCCTCTTTGCATTGGCCAAGTGGCTTTCATCCACCCTCCTGCTAAATAAAGTGCCATGTTTATGGTTCAAGTGTGAGCTATTTTGGATTTTCTTTCTCTCTGGATACAAAGGAAGTGGTGGTTGGTTGGCATGGGTGTAGACAATGATACAATCAATACATAAAACCATATAACAAATATAAGAGCACATCACTTCATTTGCAAAACGTTTTTTCTTTTTTTAATATATTATATCAGAGATGGGATGGAAAAATTCACAATATGGGAATTATACAACTCAAATACAACCAGTATAATGGCTTTCAGTTGATTTCCTGATGTTTGTGAGTGAAAGCGAGTTCAAATATCTTTAGTAATGCCACTATATAAGGGATAAAACATGGAGGTGTGCTGTTTTGGGAAAATAAGCAACAACGTGATGGTGTGATGGGAAGCAGAATTATTCTTAACTCGCCAAAATTTTTATATTTTTCCATAACAGCACAAAAAAAAAAAAATGTATCTTAAGAACAATACATCACATTTTTATCCAGTTACATTTAATGTTGTGGAACGTCTGAAAAATTATAGCAGCTATCAACAGTCATTCCCTTACAAATCTACTTTTTTTCTCTCTCTCTTAAAGTCGATAAAATGAAAAAGAAAAAATTAAACTTGTCATGTTATCAAGAAAGCACAAGGTTCTCTGTGTGAAAATATAAAATTACAGTTTTATCTCTCCTTACAGGATAGGCTAAATAAACTAAAAAAAAATAAATAAAACCCTTCACAATATCAGTTTTAAAAAAAACTGGGTTGAGTCTGAGTCTCTGTTTAAGTTACTATCATTTTTGTTACTGTTGCTATCGAAACAATAATGTATTAGAACAAGCATATATGTAAATATAAAACAAAATATAAAAAAAATTATATATAATTTCAATTGCTGCCGGACAACAATTTCGTTATTTCATACCTGCATGGTCATTGATATATGGATACCTTAAGGCTAAAAAGTTTTGTTGTTTACATTGAAATGATTCATAATGCAATTTACACTTAATCTACAGATCTTCCCTCAGCTCCGTGAGTAATTTGAGTTTTGTGGTTTCTTCTTTTCTTCTCCGAGCTTGAACGTGTGCCAGCAACACCACCTCAACACGATTCAGCGACTTTTCAACACACAGGTGGTCTTCTTCATCTTCAGAGGCACTGCGGTTTTGTGTGTTTTACCACATTAGTCCTGCACTACTGCTCCTGTTTAGACAGTGAGAGGCCACCATGAAAGCAACGGCCTATTCACTGGAGACTTTTCACGTGTTATTGAAAGTACGAGTTTGAGGCATCACTTACTTTTTAGTAAGATGATTGGACTATTTCAGATCACACCACTGTCTTGTGACCCAGTTTCATTAGTATATCATGTCTACATTTCAGGTTGTACCTTTTGATTTGAAGATACACAAATTTGTAAGACTCGATTTGTATGACAAGTTATAGGTTTCGATTTGGTTCAGTGTTTGCACCACTTTTTAACAACGTCGTTGAAGTAGACGTGAACGAAATCCAACCACATTACATTGACTTTCCTTGTTCGAATGTGTTTGGCATTGCATTTGTCTTAAATCAAGAATACAGGCTCGTATATGTATGTTAAACACATAAAGAATATCCAAATACTAAATGTATCCCTTTTTATTTGTCATATTGTACATACTGTATGTTGGCATCTTGGATAATAATAATTGAAATCATTTTTACAATAAACAACAAGTAGTCACTGATTAATTTTTTGGGGGCAAAACAGTAGAAAAAATGTTTGTAAAAAATCATTTGTTCAATGATATTTACATAACGTGCAGAAGAAAAGAAGCTTCATCCAGTCAGCGAATGGTCGAGTTTGTCCATGTTTTGAATGCATTCACAATACAATTTTGTGTACTCAGGAAAAAGTACTATGGTTTTGTTTATCTTGATATCAATATTATATTACCATAGCACTTAGCCATAGACCTGAGCACAATGTGTCCTGTTGGGTTTTTTTTTTTTCTTTCAGCATAGAGTTTTTTCTACTTTGTGAGCTATCAGCATGACTAACATTGAGAGACAGTTCCTAAATCCCAGCCTGGTATACGGTTTATGTAACACAGCCTATGTGAGTGCTCAGCACTGTGTCCTTGTTAGGGAACCTAATCTAGCCCTTACAGCAGGGTGATGGCTCCAGAGCTGTTAAAGAGGGTTAAAGAGCCTCAACTACAATGCAGCGAGATGACATTGGGGGTCGGATGGATGGAGGGTATTGGGGGGAGTTACTATGGAGCCGCGGCCGTGAGTTAAACCAGGGTGACACCAACCCAAACAAATGGAGACTGAAGCTGGTGAGCGATGCTTGGCCCCCTCATTTACATGAAAGGCATGAAAAATAGAAATACTAAATGGAATATTATGAAATACAAAGTTGCTTAGTTAGCGTCATATTTTAGCACTTTTATTAGAAAAGAATAGATTTAGAATAATAATCACATTTTAAACTAGCCCAATGAATGATGCGAGCGTTGTGCAAGCTAAAAAGCAGTTTAAAATAGAATTTCTAGAGACCCAGCTCAAGTCAGATGGTTCAAAAAGATTCAGTTCAAAATAGTTCAAAAATAATTGGTTACATTTGATATAAATAAAGTCACCAGTACACTGTGGTTCCTGTTTGATACTCACTCTGGATGGAGGCAGAATCTCAACTTCACAAAGCAATAAAAACCTAATTTGGTCCTGGTCTTGATGGCTTAGATGTCTGCTTTGTTGAAGTGGTCATCGGCCGGTGACCGCAGCATCTGACCTTTAGATTTTTTTTTTTGTTATTGTTGTTGTTTTTTTAATTATTCAACCTCTCACTCAACATATTTAAGGCAGAAACTCTGCAGTTCAACTACGTTTCAGCATTATCAAGGCACAAATAAACCACCACACTTACAGGATCATATATCAGTAACATACAGTATGTTTGCCATGGCTTTCTGCAGTGTAACTTAGGCTAATCTTTGATTTTCACATATACATATAGCATATAATCCATAAAATATTATTGTATGAATGTGTGAGTTCTTTACAATGCTGGAATTTAAGATTGTTTCCTTTGGGGAAATAAAAGAATTTAGATCCGATTATATAATCTGCCACAATTTTATATGCTCTCAATCACTAAGAATATCATCATTTCCAAAATGTTGCATCTGCATTAAAACAAGCATTAAAAAAATAGTGCATAGTGGTGCCCGGCAGGACTGTTAATCTCCTTGGGATTTCTGACTCATCTCTGGGTCATCTGCCTCATCAGTCCATTAATCTGCATTTAGACATGTGAACACTGTACTTTTTATAAGTCATAGTGATGCCATGTAAAAAAATTAAAAAAAAATACAGTTCCACAGCCACAGAAATGTCTATTGTAATTTAATAAATCTGTTTAAATGTTGCAGTTTGTGACAATATTTGTTACAGTATGCAGGAAAAATGTCACCCCTATGATCACCCGCACAAATATTTCTCTTTTTTTATTTAAGAAAGACCCATTAAACATCAAAATATGTCAAAACGATGATTGCCATCGTCATCCCAGCTCTTACGACCTGTCCATATGCAAATCATTTTCAAAGCCTTGAGCTTTGACCTTTCACTTTGTATTTTTGGATCAAATCTTCCAGTTCAAAAGATTGCACCGAATGCCCAGAGTTACCTGGATTGATTCCAAACACCTTCCTGGGATTAGCGAACAGGATGTGTTGGGATAAATGAATGTCAGGAGCAGATGTATTCCAACTGATGCTGCTCATACTGCTGGGGAAATGTGCCAGGAGAGTGCAAACAGATTTGGCAGGGTGGTGTCCTTGAAAGCTTAGCATCATGCTGAATCAGAGGTGTCACACTGTGGAGTTTCAGGACTGACAGGTGAAATGTTCAGAGCTATTCGGACTGACAGGACGTTCCTGAAATAGACAAAAGCTTGAAGCTGCTTACATTAACTAGGACAAAAATATAACTGGGGCATAACATTCATTTTGGGAATCTTCTTCTTTCATTAAAAAAAAAAAGAAAAAGAAACCTGTGACATATATAAACTACCTTTGACAAATGTAAACAATTTTTTTATTATTATTTTTTAAAGCATGTGGGCTGTCCCTTTCAGAAAAGTTACATAAATATTCAGCAAGTTGAACTTTTAACATGTAGCGCATGTATTTTTGCATACTTTACAATCAAGTTCCCCATTACACAATACATTTATATTAATACAAATATAATCATTTATTTAAAATTTTCCCCTACATTTATTTTTGCATTTATTTTCCCAGGATATTTTCTCAGCTAATTTTTTCATATCCACTCATTTTTAATCTTTTTTTTTTTTTTTTATTTTAATTTTATTTTTCCACATGCAATCTTTTGCCCATGATTCATTTATAATTTTCATGTTAATTCTTCACATGCAGTGCATGTGGCTTTTTTTGTTTGTTTGTTTTGCATGTAATTATTTTTCACATGATTGATTTTTCACATGGAACCTTTTCAAACGTTTGGTTTAATTTTTGTGGTCACAAATTGTACAGGGAATGACATGGTGAAATGCATCTTCATCTTACTCACATGAAAAACAAATGCGTCTGAGTTTCCGCAAGGGGTAACATATAGAATGTGTTCATTATCTGGCAATCAAAGACAGAATTTACTTGCGCTCTAATGCTTTTAGAGAAAACATGCCCAAAGACTTTAACTGGCACTGAAACACCAAGTCCTGACACGTTAAGAGGAGGTGACAGCTGGCATATGAAGCACTGCATCATTTACGCACACCCCACTAGATCCATGCCATTATCGCTTCCCATCCGCCTCAAAAATGGCTGCGCTGCCGAGGGTGTGAGTTGCAAATAAATCTTGACGTCTGTCAGAGACCTGGATGTGCAGCCAGGCGGAAACGCTGTCCAACAGCAGCCAACCCATTGAAGGCCAACACTTCCCTGTCTCTCGTGGTACCACAGGCTTGCTGTGGCTGGTGTCAGAGATGCCGTCACTGAACAGAAAAGGCCAGCAGCCTCGGGGAGCGTGTCATCCGGATCTTATCCGAAAGCGCCACCCGATACAGTTCGACAGCTTACATATGTGCAAATGGCAATCCTGCCCACTGGCTAGGATCCCTCAAATGTGAAATGTATGTGAAAGCATGAGCTAAAGGGGTGAGGAGAAATGTCAGTGGACTAAAGCTTTTTCTGCTGTTTTTGTCTTTCTACCTGTTCATGCCGTCCGGATGAAGCGTTAGCCCAAAGATATGCTTTTCAGTCAAATGGCTGTTCATCAAGCTGTGCATAATGTGAGTGTGTAGACTGCAGCGGTTTTGTTTCAGTCAAGTTAATGAGGCCTCATCTGTTTTGTAGGATGAAGTCTTTTAAACCACATAAGCACCACCTGTAAAGATGGTTTTAATAAGCAGGGGATAGGGCTGATAAATTTCTTATAACAGTAATGACAGCTAAGCACCTAAAATAAATTGATTTAAGAACATTAAAACTTATAATTGTTGATATGGAGAAGACATGTTTATTGTCATGCCGGAGCAAGTTTGGTCCACTTAGTTCCAGTGATGGGAAAGTGTAACACTACAGCATGCCAAAACATTCTGTACAATTGTGTGCTTCCAACTTTGTGGCAACAGTTTGGTGAAGAACCACATACAGGTGTGATGATCTGGTGTCCATACACGTTTAGCCATATTGTGTATGTATTGTTCATTAATAAATGAGAAATTATTATCATTGGCAAATTCCTGTGGTATGAGAGGAATAAGATACTTTGGTACATGTAATTATTGGAAAAGAATCAAGCCACTTCATTTAGGGCCACATCACACCTCCATGTTAGTGATTATTTTCCTTGTCCTTATTGGAAGTGGCATTAAATGTGTTATCATTGAGACTGTAGATTATCTAATTCAGGTTATTTATCTTATAATTTTATACATACATTTAAATTTCCATGGCGGCACGGTGGTGCGGTGGTTAGCACTGTCACCTCACAGCAAGAAGGTCCTGGGTTCGATCCCCGGGTCACCC
>JAQMYM010000017.1:12654682-12673078 GCA_030014255.1 Parauchenoglanis ngamensis | reverse complement strand
GTGTGTGGGTGTGTGGGTGTGTGGGTGAGAAAGAGTTGCTTTGCTCTGTGTAGTAATGTGTAAATGTTCCTTTAAGGTGGGTCACTGTGTGTGTATGTTATCGCTTAGTCTTGCAAAAGTCTTCACAAGGGCTCGTTTGCTTGAACACACACACACACACACACACACACACACACACACACACACACACTCACACTCACACGTGCTGTAATGTGCTGCATGTAGGTCAGCGAGGCTACAGCGGAGGCCAGTGTGCTCTCGGGTCAGTGTGTGTCTGGGGGAAGGGTTAATGCTCTTACACAACACACGCTGAGACAGAGGAAGGAATCACGGAATAATAACACTAATCACGGAATAGTATTATAGCAAATAATTATGTATTTAAGGAGAAAAAAACTGAAGATGTGAGACAGTTTGGCACAGATGACCAACATGATTAAAAAAAAAGTTAAACATTGCAGTAATTGACAATTATCAGTAGATACAATATTCATATGGTCCAAAACTAAGCACTAATATGTAAAGGATTAAATGATTCAGGATGTGCTTTTATAGGGAAATAATCAGCACCGGGGTGGTGTGATGTGGTCCAGTGCGAAGAGGAAGTAATACCCAGAAGTCGATGTGTTTTAATGTGTTTATAGTTACATTTACTGCTCCATGTGGATGTTACAGTACCTATAAACAGTCGTTTCCTCACGTTCCTTTAAAGGAAAACAAAAACAACACGGTTTACTGTTCGTACTAGATTATGTGGATGGTCTACCATACAAGTTGTTACCATAGAAACCATAATAATAACGTTTGCGTTACAGCTCAAGCCACCTAATGTCTTTCTTTGACCGTTTCTTCCTCCTGCTAACATATCCTTTGCTCATAAAGCCGTGTGTGAATGTGGATATTGTTCATGTGTGTGTGTCAGATCGCCATGGGCATCCCTCTGCACCGCATCAAGGACATCCGCATGCTGTACGGTGTGCAGCCGTGGGGAGACTCCCCCATCGACTTTGAGGAGCTCTCTACCTCCCCCTGTCCACGAGGACACGTTATCGCAGCTCGCATCACCAGTGAGAACCCCGATGAGGTGTGTGTACACGCCTTGTGCAGTTTGCTATTGTTATAAATTACTATATTGATTGCATTACAGAAAGCAAGGAACGTAGCCGGATATGAGGAAAAACTGTTTGTTTGTCTCAGGGTTTTAAGCCGAGCTCGGGCACGGTGCAGGAGCTGAACTTCCGCAGCAATAAGAACGTGTGGGGTTACTTCAGCGTGGCTGCCGCCGGAGGGCTGCACGAGTTCGCCGACTCGCAGTTCGGTCACTGCTTCTCCTGGGGGGAAAACCGTGAAGAGGCCATCTCGTATGTGCACTTGCATTACTGTGTGTGTAGTAATATGGCATACAATGTATATTTAACATTATTCCCATATCATCATCTTTTTTGTTTATCAGGAACATGGTGGTGGCTCTGAAGGAGCTCTCGATCAGAGGAGACTTCAGGACCACAGTGGAGTATCTGATCAAGCTGCTGGAGACGGAGAGCTTCCAGCACAACAGCATTGACACCGGCTGGCTGGACCGACTCATCTCCGAGAAAATGCAGGTACACGTTCTTACACCACGATAACGTCTTTCATTCTTCTTTACTGATCCAATGCAGATTTTATGCAATGCATTTCGAATAGAACAGAATTTTGCCATTTAGAAGGTAGGAAGATTGAGCTGGTGATTATTTTTGCTCCATGTTCTCATTTCATTTACTTTACCATCTCTTTTTCCCTCTCTCCGTCTCTCTGTCTCATGTAGGCTGAGCGTCCAGACACCATTCTGGGGATAGTGAGCGGCGCGCTGCATGTAGCGGATGTAGGCTTCAGGAACAGCGTGTCCAACTTCCTGCACTCTCTGGAGAGGTGAGACGTCGTCCTCTCAGCCTGAAAGGGCTTTTCGAAACGTGCACCGTGTTACAAATATCTCACTTTTGGTACTTCTGTTTACCACGTCTTTCCTTTCATTCTTTCTACTCTGGTTCTATCTTTTCCTCATTCCTTCGTTACTTATTTTGTTCTTTCTTTCCCTTCTTCCTTCATTTTTTTTCTTTGGGCTTTCCTTTCCTTTTTCTTTTCTTCATTCTATTTTTGTTCGTCCTTCCTTGTTTGTTTCCTTGTTTCCTTATTTCCTACTTTTTCCTTTGTCCTTCCTTTCTTCCCTCCTTCCTTCCATGTTTCCTTCTTTCCTACTTACTTCCCTCCATCCTTCCTTGTTTCCTTCTTTCCTACTTTTTCCTTTGTCCTTCCTTACTTCCCTCCATCCTTCCTTCCTTCCTTCCTTGTTTCCTTCTTTCCTACTTTTTCCTTTGTCCTTCCTTACTTCCTTCCTTCCTTCCTTGTTTCCTTCTTTCCTACTTTTTCCTTTGTCCTTCCTTCCTTCCTTCCTTCCTTCCTTGTTTCCTTCTTTCCTACTTTTTCCTTTGTCCTTCCTTACTTCCTTCCTTGTTTCCTTCTTTCCTACTTTTTCCTTTGTCCTTCCTTACTTCCCTCCTTCCTTCCTTGTTTCCTTCTTTCCTACTTTTTCCTTTGTCCTTCCTTACTTCCCTCCATCCTTGTTTTCTTATTTCCTAATTTTTCCATTATCTTTCCTTCCATCCTCCCTCTCCTCTCTCCTTCTGCAGGGGTCAGGTGTTGGCAGCACACACACTACTGAACACGGTCGACACCGACCTCATCTACGAGGGCATGAAATACGTACTGAAGGTGACTCGCCAGTCTCCAAACTCCTACGTGCTCATCATGAACAACTCGTCAGTGGAGGTGGACGTGCACCGGCTCAGCGACGGCGGCCTGCTGCTGTCGTACGACGGGAGCAGCTACACCACCTACATGAAGGAGGAAGTGGACCGGTGCGACTGTTACTTCTGCTACTCTTTGGGTTCGGTTTGAGGCAGTAAGACCTCCAGGAGCTGTAGATGTTTTCACGTGCGTGTCGTTTTCAGTGTGTGCTCTGTGGTCTCGTAGGTATCGCATCACCATTGGCAACAAGACGTGTGTGTTTGAGAAGGAGAACGACCCGTCACTGCTGCGCTCTCCGTCTGCCGGTAAACTCATCCAGTACACTGTGGAGGACGGGGGCCATGTGTTCGCGGGCCAGTGCTATGCTGAAATCGAGGTAAGTGTGGGTGAAATGTTGTGACTACACGTGGTTTTTGTGGTGTTGTCGCAGTACCAGCAGTGTTTTACATGTGTACACAGTGGTGCAGTGTACTTGGAATTGGTACACAATGGGTGAAATGCCTGAAGCACTAAAATTTAGACTTTTGAAATTTAAAGCTGCTGTATGTGTTGCACTACTGCTCCAAGTCACAATTAAAACTAGAAATATTCAGAGCTGTGGTGTTGGAAATAGCTTTCTCCAACATGTGATGCAGAAATTCCATTTACAAGTGTGTGTTCGTGTGTGTGTGTTCGTGTGTGTGTGTTCGTGTGTGTGTGTTCGTGTGTGTGTGTTCGTGCTCCAGGTGATGAAGATGGTGATGACGCTAACAGCAGCAGAATCGGGATGTATTCACTATGTAAAGCGAGCGGGGGCCGTGCTGGAGCCGGGCTGCGTTATTGCCAAACTGCAGCTGGATGATCCCAGCAGAGTGCAGCAGGTAATACTTTTTCAAACTGGTTTGCATTGCTGTTTGTCACATGATCAAGTGCATCATTGGCTAATTAAAGTGAGCTTAAAGTCCTCCCTTTGGAACAGTAACTTCAGGGCATGTCTGCGTCATCACTTCCATCACTTGTTTTTTTTTTTTCAACAAGTTCACAGCAACACGTGTCATTTGTGCACCAGGTGACTTTTGGCACTGTTATTCTGCTTGTATGAGTTCCATATGCAAATTCCCTGACTTTCTCACAAACGGGCTGAGCACCAGAACACCCAATGAGCTGAATCTGTCCTCCATTCAGCTCATTGAGCCTCCGAAGGAGTTTCCTCCAGATCATTTCTCCAGATCAGTCAAAGCGCATGGAGACGTGTCCAGTCAACAGGTAAATATTGTTGTCTCTCTGTATTTCTGACAAGCTATAAAGGTAATATTTACCTGCTGACATCATCTCCATGAGCTTTGACTGATCTGGAGAAATCTGAGGCAAGTGACTAGCGGATGCGCCTTGGCGCCACCTGCTGTTTTTGTGCTCAGCCCATTTGTGAGAAAATCTGGGCATTTGCAACTTTGCATTTACAAATCATGGGACATTTGTACAACATATTCAGTGTGTTTGTGAAATTGTGGCAGCTTTCTAACTCAACATATGTGTATATGTGTGGTTTAGGCGGAGCTGCATACTGGAGCATTACCCAGCGTTCAGGCCGTGGCTCTCAGAGGGGAAAAGCTGCACCGAGTCTTCCACAACACTCTCGACCACCTCATGCACATCATGAATGGATTCTGCCTGCCTGAGCCCTTCTTCAGTGCCAAGGTAACACACACACACACACACACACACACACACACACACACACACACACACACAAAATATAACCCAATATCGCTATTTTGGCGCATCATAGTAGCTCCTTTGTATGTCATTGTAGTACAGTAGTGTTAATAATAATTGTAATACAATTCTGTGTGTGTGTGTGTGTGTCCTCAGCTGAAGGAGTGGGTGGAGCGGCTGATGAAGACCCTGCGGGATCCGTCGCTGCCCCTGCTGGAGCTGCAGGACATCATGACAAGCGTATCGGGTCGAATCCCTCCTGCCGTAGAGAAGGCCATCAAGAAGGAGATGGCGCAGTACGCAAGTAACATCACCTCTGTGCTCTGCCAGTTCCCCAGCCAACAGGTATACACACACACACACACACACACACACACACACACACACACACACACACACACACTCAGTCTCTGTATAGAATTTTTTAAAAATCATGTTTATCACTATTTTTATTCATTTATTTTTTTAAATATTCCAATACTCAATTTGCATTTTCATTTCATCAATTTACTTTTTAAAGAATATTTCATTTTTACCTAAGGTTCATTTTTATGAATAAATAAATCAATGTTATGAAAATGAATAAATTGTCAATTTATTTTGTAAAACTCCTCCACTTTTATTGACCATATTTTTGTGGGGGGCTTTTTTGTTTTTTTTTATTCAAGATGATTTATTTTTCCCTAATATGCACTTTTGTTTCATAATTTTTAAATATACTAAATTTTTCCTTGTGCGGGTTTATTTCCTATATATGTGTTTGTTTTATTTATTTTATAATTTTTTTATATTATTATTATTTTTATTATTTTTTTAAATTGTAATAATTTTAAACTTTGTTTTTAATTTATAATTGAGAAATTACTCCAATGCATAATTTTCTAAAATTACTTTTATTTTACTTGATGCACATTTTATTAAGTAAATTCAACTAAACATTATTGTATTATTTTCACCACATTTCTTTTTTTTCCCCTTCTTTTTTGTGTCAGATCGCCAACATCCTGGACAGCCACGCAGCCACGCTGAACAGGAAGTCGGAGCGCGAGGTCTTCTTCATGAACACACAGAGCATCGTGCAGCTCGTCCAGAAGTCAGTTACAACACACTGACTAACTGAAAACCACACACACACACATCTGTTTCTATTAACCACTATAGTACCTATAAGCATAATTTTTACTTAACCCAAATCATTGTTGCAATACTTTTGGCACCTTTTGTTTACATAACATATTGGAAACGTATGCAGAAGTGTCACACGTGCGCACGGACACTGAGTGACTTGTTTGTGTTGCGTGCACAGATATCGCAGCGGTATCCGCGGCCACATGAGGGCAGTGGTGATGGATTTGCTCAGGCAGTACCTGAAGGTGGAGGTGCAGTTTCAGCACGGTGAGGTTTCCACTCCAACTGTGTTTTTCTCTCGTTCATGCAAATAGATGTGAAGATCTAGAGCGTAACCATTATTCGCTGTGGAAAAATAAGTGAATATCCATGACTATTTACATCCCCTTAGTCTAAATTTGCATAATGGATTGCAAAAGCATGCAGCAACTTGCAGTTTCACAGTAATAAATTTACCCTGAATGGATTCAAGCATAAAAGCACATTCTCTGAAGTTTAGGGTGACTTTTACATCAGAATGTTTACCCTATAACTGCGTAGTGATTTCTGTTGCATCTACATGTCTGCTTAGACAGTCTTATGTGCCTTTTTTGGGGGAAAAAAACAAAACACTGCAATTCTTTAGCCAAAAAAAAAGACTTTTGCTTGGCTATAACCAAATGTGGTAGATGGTTTGTCCAAAAATCACACATGGACGTGAGTGTGTGAGTGTGTGAGTGTGAAGAGAAATGCATAAAAAAAAAAATCTGTGTGTACATGTGATTTCAGGTCACTACGATAAGTGTGTGTTCACGCTGCGTGAAGAGAACAAATGCGACATGGCCAACGTACTTAACTACATCTTCTCCCATGCCCAAGTCACTAAGAAGAACTCTCTGGTCACCATGTTGATCGTGAGTACGCACCTGCATCCTCTCACACACAGTAGGGAAATCTCCCTTAGCTCAACTTATCTGTTGTTTTCTCTCTGTGTGTCTTTAGGATCAGTTGTGTGGGCGGGACCCCACGCTGACCGATGAGCTGATGGCCATCCTTACCGAGCTCACGCAGCTCAGCAAGACCACCAACGCCAAAGTGGCTCTGCGTGCCCGCCAGGTATACACAAACACTCAAGTGTGTGTGTGTGTGTGTGTGTGCGCGCGCACTAAACCAATTTTACAAAAGCTGTGTAAGCTGCTTAAATCAAATCTACAAAGTTACTGAAGAGATCCTGACTTTGATTTTAAGGTGCTGATCGCATCTCACCTGCCTTCATACGAGCTGCGCCACAACCAAGTGGAGTCCATCTTCCTCTCAGCCATCGACATGTACGGCCATCAGTTCTGCATCGAGAACCTGCAGGTATACATTCAGAATTTAGATGGCTAAAACACTTCTAACGCTTGTAATGCTCTGGCACCATCTGCTGGTCACTTGTGGGAATTTCTGTCAGGAAACTTCTCTTGCTTGGCTCATGTTGGCAGATCTAATATGTGATTTTACAGTCACATTCTGTTATTTCGTCTACACATCTGTCATTAAGACAATCCTTAAAGGAAGACAGGAGTTTCAGGTGACCTTTTTTTTTTTTTTTAAATGTTGTTTATATTACTAGTAATTCTGACATAAAGACATGACTGGAGTTGGTACTTTCTGTCCAAAGTAGTAAACCGAACATGAGGGTTAATTAAAAGTCTGTTCATTAAGTCCGTCATTAATCCATGAGCTGATTAATGCGACGTCAAGTTGTCTTGCATCATTCTTCTCCACGTTGTTCAATATCTAGAAACTCATTCTGTCCGAGACGTCCATCTTCGACGTGCTGCCCAACTTCTTCTACCACAGCAACCAGGTGGTCCGAATGGCCGCTCTAGAGGTACGTGGAGGACTTCTCACATCACATAACTGTGTGTTTTGTTCACAGAGCATGATTTTTTCTCTTTATCAGGTGTATGTTCGGAGAGCATACATAGCATACGAGCTGAACAGTGTCCAGCACCGGCAGCTAAAGGACAACACGTGCGTCGTGGAGTTTCAGTTCATGCTGCCCACGTCGCATCCCAACAGGTGCCCCAAGATCATGCTTTGAATCCCTAAGATACCACTCCACCTCACCTCAATCCATTCCACCTTTCTGTTGACACTTTGGAGGAGCATAGGAATAAAGGGAAGGGCGAATTGCCCAGGAGATTCATCACTAACTTTGCATAACCATAAGCTAAGCTCCGCCTCTAGCATTAAGCTGTATATTCTCTATCAGTGACTTGGCGTCTAATTAATTAAATATGAAGGCAAACGCTTTAAAAGTGCTGTTCGTCAGTGTTGCAGAAAAGATGCATTTGGTTGATAGCTGAACTTGACCGATAAGATTTGCGCGTGCTATGATTGGCCTTGCGTAATTGCTCCTACTTTCTGGCTTCACTTGTACAGCTTGATATTAAAAAACATTTACAATTTAGCCCAAAGTTGCTTGTTTGTAAAGCATGTGCTGAAACATGTTTCACTTCACCGCATGCCTCACTCTTGACCTCCTGGCCCTTTTGAATGGAACCCTTTTTTTTTTTTTCTTTTTTTTTAAATCTCGAAATGCTGTGAATGTTGCATGTGTGTGCAAGGGAGGAGGACGCAGTCTCTAGTATGATAAAGTTTGGTGATTTTAGGACATTTTAAAGGAGGAGAGAATTATCAAATTGTTCATCTTGTCCACTAAGAATATGTTAAATATTTAAGTGGTACTTGGCATCACACATAGTAGCATTCGAGACTGCCTCCTGTCCCTCTTGGCCTGACACTAACCGATCAATAATCAATGTTATTTAATTGCAGAGGGAACATCCCCACTCTAAGCAGGTACAGTACACATTCTTTCTACTGTCAACCAATTTGTCTAGCAGTCTGTACAGGGTAGTGTAGCTCTAGAGGAAATAGTCTCGAAAAGCAACGTGGCCATCATCTTGTGCACTCGGATTCATGCCTTCAATTATTTTTAATTGAATTTTAATTTCATTTATATTTTGGAATAGTTGAATAATTGCTAGCAATTTCCCCCTAATCTGTCAGGTTAGCTAATGTTCATTAATTGACTAGCTTTAGTAGCAATTTTTATGAATATAACTTGGATATAAATCCTGTCAGATTAGCTCATGTTAGTCAGTGGGCTAGCTTTATCAGTGAGTATTGTTTAGGTTTGTGAAATCCTCTCAGAAATCCTGTCACGTTAGCTCATTTTGGTTTAGCAGTAAATATTTGTGAACATTTAGAAATATGACCGAAATCCTGTCATGTTAGCTTGTGTAAACTAAGCTGACTAGCTTGAGCAGTAAATTCTGAATGCAACTCCGAAATCCTGTCATGTTAGCCAACTGGCTGGCTTTAAGAGTAAATGTTCTGAATACTAATGAATATGACTAACAAATTCTCTTGAGCCAGGTTAGCTCATGTGAACAAGCTGGCTAGCTTTAGCAGTAAATATTCTGAATATTTATGAATATGACCGATATCCTACCAGAAGTCCTTGCTAGCAAGCTCGCTAGCTTCAGCAGTATGTGCTGAACCATTATGAATATAACAGAAATCCTCTCAGAAATCCTGTCAGGTTAGCTCATGTTAGCTAGTTAGCTAACCTTTGCAGTGAATTTTCTGAGTAGTGTCCTTTGTGTTGTTTTTTTTTTTTTTGTTAAAGCATTCCTCTGACTCCTCTGAGAGAAATATTGACATTCCAGACAATTCTCTCTCATTTCTGCTCTCATTCAGCATTTACACTGACCTGATAACAGACTTAATGTCTAAATGCTAGCTAACACGGTGGCTTCAGTCATTAGCTAGCCTATTCTAGATTGTTTGGCTCAATATCGAAAAATGTCAAAACATATGAGCTTGTAGCTATCAGAAAATGTTGATTTTAACTAAAATCTAAAATATTGATTTCGTGTGTGTGAGAGAGAGAGAGAATGTCTTTGTCTTTGTGTAAGAATCTACTGTGTACAAATCCATTCAAAAATTAAAGCCTGTCTAGGGTGATTTTTGCACTTCAGAACTAATTTAGCATGGCTTATTGTTGTGTTTGTGTGTGTAATACAGTCCAGACATCATGCTGGGTTTGAATTAAGTGTCTTAATTATTGAGTTTAATTGGGACGTACCCCTTGCTGAGTGTGTGTGACTGTGTGCCAATGTTCTCTCAGGAAACTCTCTACAACACGACTGGACAGGAAAACTAAAGTTAGAGCAGCTAACCGTAGTGATGCTAGCACTGCTATGACCAGCCATGACGCATCTACGGCTAGCGCAGCTCCATCTAATGACCTTGTGGACAGGTAGAATGTGAACAGCTCACCGAGTTCGAGCTTTTAAACCCCGTGTACTGTCGAGCGCGGGCGTAAGGACGCTGCGCTCGACCATGCTAAACATGCTAACCCTAACCCTGTGTGAAGGTTAACGGGAAGCGTTTCTCATTTATTATTAACGGTGGAATTTTCCTCTAACATCTAGGATTGTTCTTTAACAAGACAGGGAATGAAGGATGACCTATTAGGGCTTGTTGTTCATGGGATATAAGGGAGAAGGGTTTCTCGGGTGCCGGTATGAACAACCCCAGAGTTTTCTTGTTTTCTTGTCCGGGTTCATTTGGATAACATCTTGTGGTGAAAGTGAGAATTTGACTGGTTTACAGGGAGCCGTGTTGTCTTTCTTCTCTTAATATTTATCATTTGATCTGTAATTTGCCTTCTTATGAGTTGCTTTCTGTAGTGTTTAAGAATTTGTATATTTCAAGCTAAAGTAGCTCCTAAGAATGCAAAGCTGTTCGCTTACATCTTTTTGGGGAAATGAGCGTATTACAGGGTTTGTCAACGCGGTGTGTGTTGCGCCCACAGAATGTCCTTCTCGTCGAACCTGAACCACTACGGCATGGCACACGTGGCCAGCGTGAGTGACGTTCTGCTGGACACCTCCTTCACGCCGCCGTGCCAGCGCATGGGAGCCATGGTGTCCTTCCGCTCCTTCCAGGAATTCACCAGGTGATTTTTTTTTTTGTTTTTTGTGTGTGTGTGTGTTGTTTGTCTTATATATTTATATTTATATATATATATATACATTTAAAAGAAAAACTAATGAATAAATCACATTAAAAAAAAAAAAACGCTGTTCTTTTTGTCATGACTTTTCACATAATAGATCACAGATGCGAGTTTCCTATTTCGTTATTTCTTATGAGACGCTCGCTTTTTTTTTCCCCCTCTCAGAAACATTAACGACGTCCTGAACTGTTTCTCAGACTCTCCGCCCACCAGCCCCTCCTTCCCCGAGGGGGGAAACCCTGTACTGTATGGAGCGGTAGACAACAAGGTGAGCGGTCCAGTTGCTTTATTCCCTAAGTTCAGGCGTGATCGCAGGACCAGCTCCAGTGTCACACCGTGTAACAACAAGGGGAATTCTACAAGTTACGGCTGTAACTCTGACGCACAAAGTGCTGACACCGAAGACTTCTTCCATAAATGCTAAATAAACGTCTCCTTATAGAAAAATTCCTTTACGTGGTTACTATGGGAGCTAGAACGTGTTAGAACGAGCACGCTTATGCAATCCTTGATTTGCCTTGTAGCCGGCGCTACTGTCCAAACCGTCCTGCGAAATCAGATGCCTTCTTTGCTTCTTTAAATTGTTCATAGCCTGTGGAAAATCAGAAAGTTTTAAAAGTTGTGCCCTGGCTCTAGGGGAGATCTGAGCGTGCGAATACAGGAGAACGGCGTAAAATACTCCTTAAGAATGGGTAAATATTCTGAAACATGTTCACTAAGACGTCCTGTTTGTTTGCAGAGCATGCTGGATGAACCCATCCACATCCTGAACGTTGCTATTAAGACCGACAGTGACATTGACGATGACGGTTTGGCCGTCATGTTCCGGGAGTTCACCCAGTCCAAGGTAACCGCATTTCAGTCTCCACAACATGTCAAGCTTTTCTCTCCGCCTCAGACAAAATGATTGACAGGAACCTTTTGCTTTTCAGAAATCGGTGCTGTTTGAGCACGGCATCCGGCGGCTCACCTTCCTCGTGGCGCAGAAGGTTAGGACTTCATTTCCTCAGGATGTAGCACGGCTCTGTTTTTGTCCCGCCGTCCCGTTCTTCTTACCCGTGTCCGAGCTTTTACTAAAATGATCCAAAAACGTGAATGCAAATGATGTCCAGACAGAAACCCAATCTTAATTCAGACTCAAATCTAGCTGTTCCACTGCATGTTTCTTTCTTTCTCTCCATCCCTTTTGCTGTCTCAACACCATTACTAACAGGATTTCAGGAAACAGATCAACTGTGAGGTGGACCAGAGGTTCCATGTGAGTATTTCTGGTAGATTTTCTATAAGAGATCCGATCTACAAATACCGCTTAACTCATAATTGCAGCTTGAACTGATCCCAGATGACTGATCCGGCAAAAAGTTGAACTTTAGTCGTAGACGAATCCCTGAATGTTTCGGAGTTTGGGTCAACTGATGTTTCATTTTTCTTCCACAGAGGGAGTTCCCAAAGTTTTTCACCTTCCGCGCCAGAGACAAGGTGAGGAAATGTTAAACCTTTGCGCTCTTTTAACCGCAAACGTAAAGTTTGATATTTACGTGTCCGGATAAGTAGTTACCTTTCCTACATGGCAAAACTTTGTCTTGTTTTTGTTGCCGACAGATTAAAGGTTAAATCATGAACCGCAAACAAATTTTGGCAATTGATCTGTTTATAATGGTTAAATGCGTCCTGAGAAAATAATAATAATAATGTTTCTCAAATTGCAGTAAAGCTTCTGAAAGAAGGGATTTAGAGGGATGTCGAAAAGATTACATTTAAAAAAAAAAATGCAGTAAGTAAATAAGAACGAAGGAACAAATTGAAGCAAGGGAGTACGGGGAGGAACAGGATAGAAGGAGAGAAGAAATGAAAAATAGGACAGAAGGAAAGGAAAGATGGGGAGCAAGGAAAAAGAGAAGGATGACGGAAGGAAAGACAAAGAAATGGAGGAATGAAAATGAAAGCAAGGAAGGAAGGGGAAAAAAAGGAAGGTTAGAAGGATGGAAAGAAGGAAAGAGAGAAATGTGAGGAAAAGAAGTATAAATGAATAAATGTAGATCTTGTTGATGGCAGCGCTGTAATTCATCCTTCTCCAGGAAGATGAGGAATTTATGGTAAAAAAAAAAAAAGTCTCTGTTTTACTGAAGACACCAGGTCACTTTAACATAGTTACCCATTTTTAAACCAGGGTGTGACTTGTTTTTCTTGTAAAGGACAGAAGTTACTCTCTTACTCATGTCCTGGTATCTGGAGTGTCCTTTCATCAAAAGTGTTCATTCTTGGCACGTTTGGTAGGAAAGTTGAACACAGTCTCCCCCCCCCACACTACAAAGCCATTCTTTTTCTTCCAGGCAGAAATAATGCTGTGGTAGAGGAAGTCCTCCCCTCCTGCGCCTCTCTCTGATAGCCTCTCAATCATGGTTGATAATGGCTCCTCCTGACTGTGATAGTTTTCTAAAATGGTTCCACCAAAGCTCATTACTTTAATGAACTTTTTAATTATTTTGCCCATTTGAGAGAGATGACGTCCATTAGCTAGCTGTGATTACCTACATTTACTAAATCTAGCCTGCTATTAGCGCCGTGCGGGGGAGGGGAGGGGGAGGGGGAGGGGGAGAGGGGTGGTGTTGGGTGGATAGCACCACTTTCTGCTCTCCTTCACTCCAAATTTAAAACAACTCCTTCCTTCTTTTTTTTTTTTTTTTTAACCGAACCACATTATGTAGGAAAGTGGAATATTTTTGATGACTTGGTTTACATGCTATCGTGTGCTTCTAGTTTGAAGAGGACCGGATCTACAGGCACTTGGAGCCAGCGCTGGCTTTCCAGCTGGAACTGAACCGCATGCGCAACTTTGCGCTCACCGCCATCCCGTGTGCCAACCACAAGATGCACCTGTACCTGGGCGCCGCCCGCGTGGAGGTGGGCACCGAGGTCACGGACTACCGCTTCTTCGTGCGCGCCATCATCCGCCACTCAGACCTCGTCACCAAGGTAAACACAAGCACGCTACAGGACAAACAGGATGGTTCTTATTCTTATATTCATCCACACAAACACAAAGGTGGGTTTTTTTGTTTGTTTTCATGGCTAATTTTCCTTTTAGGTACAAAGGTTAGCAGTAGACATGAATGTATCAAGTTCATTGTAGAATAACACACGCGATTACACAAAAAAAGGTCGTTGACGCGTTTTCCGTAAAAGCTCCCAGAACTGAGCGAGAGAATATATTCCTAGACATAACCATGTTTAAGTATGTAATTCTAACATAGTGGTGAGATTTTCTTTCTTGTGCCTTTTAGGAAGCCTCTTTTGAATACCTACACAACGAGGCTGAGAGACTGCTCTTGGAAGCCATGGATGAGTTAGAGGTGGCCTTCAACAACACCACAGTTCGGACAGACTGCAACCACATCTTCCTCAACTTCGTCCCCACCGTCATCATGGATCCCTCAAAGGTTGTAGATCTTCAGTATTTGCTCAACAACTCGGCATTGTAATGTTGCTCGTAGAAGCCTATGTTCACTGTGAACTGAAAGACTAAGACTGAAACACTGTGTGTATATCAGATCGAGGAGTCCGTGCGCTCCATGGTGATGCGTTACGGCAGTCGTCTGTGGAAGCTGCGCGTGCTCCAGGCCGAGCTGAAGATCAACATCCGGCTCACGCCCACGGGCAAGCAGATCCCCATCCGCCTCTTCCTGACCAACGAGAGCGGCTACTACCTGGACATCAGTCTGTACAAGGAGGTCACGGACTCTCGCACGGGACAGGTGGGGCCCAATGACCGCCAGGTGGGGCTCACACGTCTCTCACACACACACACACACACACACACACACACACACACACACGGAGTTTAATAGTTTGAGCACTAATATCATCATTTTTACACTGCTCCACACTATCACAAGAAAGCAAGTAATCAGTACTGAGTGTAGTAAGACAAGTAATTAAAAATGCAATACAAGTTTTTTTTAGGATGTCCTCTTTTTTTTTTTTTTTCTTTCTACAGCAGATAAGGTAGGTCTCATCATGTTGATCATCAGGCCCTGATTTGTCCACTGTAAAGTGTGTCCTTTAAAAAAAAAACAAAAACAAAAAAAACATATTGGAAAGTATTTTCTGTTTTATACATTTTGAGTTCATTTTAACTAATTATTTAGTTTTTTTGGTTGCTGAAGTAATAAATTTTTATATATGAATTTATTATTATTATTATTATGAACTTTATGTACATGCTTCTATACCAGTTTGACCTTTATCTGAAAAAGGCGATCCATAAATAAAAAAGAATGAAATGGTTAATAAGTGATGATAATATGAAACATTTTGCTGAATGTATGCTGAATGTTTCTGTGTGTTTTATGCTTAAACCCAGACATTATTCATGGTCATGCATCAGACCGATGTTCTGTGCGTGTATCTGGAAGGGGTTGCGTGTTCTTTTCTTCTTCTTTAACACTCTTTGCCATTTTTTTCCCCCCAGATCATGTTCCAGGCGTACGGAGACAAGCAGGGGCCTCTTCACGGCATGCTCATCAACACGCCGTACGTCACCAAAGACCTGCTGCAGTCCAAACGCTTCCAGGCCCAGAGCCTCGGCACCACCTACGTCTACGACCTGCCCGAGATGTTCAGACAGGTACATTCAGCAGCAGCAACAATAAGAGTATTAAGATACGGGATGAAAATGGAAAAAAAAAATAAACAGCATTTTAATGATTGTGAATTACTCCATGACTTATGTTTATGTAATAAAGACTATAATAGGTTAGGCAGGCAAATATCTAATAAAATGACAAGGTGGGTTTTTTTTCAAGAAATTGTTTTGTGTCGTGGCTTTTCTAACTTTTTTTTTTTTTTAAACAATGTTCCCTCCCACCAACTTCCTGTCATTTTCTCAGGCGCTGAAGAAACTGTGGCAGTTCATGGACGCGTACGCTCACCTGCCCAAATGCCCCCTGCCCTCTGAGCTCCTCACCTTCACTGAGCTGGTGCTGGACTCTCAGGGGCAGCTGGTGCAGATGAACCGCCTGCCTGGGGGCAATGAGGTCAGACTCCTAGTACTATGTTCAAATGATAACAGATACCTAAAGTGAATGATTATGATGTCCTGTAAACGTGAAATCCTTACAAGAGGCACCGGAGGAATCGTGTGCACTAAAGGAACGTCTTTATCTCTATGCTGTAGATTGGTATGGTGGCATGGAGGATGACCCTCCGGACACCCGAGTACCTTGCGGGCCGTGACATCATCGTGATCAGCAACGACATCACCCACAAGATCGGCTCGTTCGGGCCGCAGGAGGACGTCCTCTTCCAGCAGGCGTCGGAGATGGCACGTGAGAGCGGCATCCCGCGCATCTACATCGCTGCCAACAGCGGCGCCCGCATCGGCCTGGCAGAGGAGATCAGACACATGTTCCACGTGGCCTGGCAGGACCCGGCCGACCCCTACAAGGTGAGACGCCCCAGTGTGGCTGTGGTGTGAGCATAGTGCAGATAATCGGTGATAAAATTCCCCATAATATATGTTACACATGAATACTTTTCAGTACAACCACACTGCAAGAAGTAAGCTTCTAATCAGTGGCGTCAGGATTGCGTAGTTCTATCTGCTGAGGAGTGTAGCATGAATACGGTGCTCTAAAATACATATGGAAGTTCATACGTGGGGTATTGGGTTTTGTCTTGCAGGGATTTAAGTACCTCTACCTCACACCTCAGGACTATAAGAAGGTCTCGGCACTGAACTCGGTGCACTGCGAGCACGTGGAGGACGAAGGGGAATCGAGGTGTGTGTGTGTGTGTGTGTTATTTATTTACTTTCTTGGGTAATGCTTGGGGTATGCAAATCAGCAGATTTTATATAGAAAGTGTGTGCATGTATGTGTGCTCCTGCAGGTATAAGATCACAGACATCATCGGGAAGGAGGAAGGCTTGGGCGTAGAAAACCTGAGAGGCTCAGGGATGATCGCTGGAGAATCTTCACTCGCATATGAAGAGATCATTACCATGAATCTGGTATAGTAGAAACACACACACACATGCGCACACACTCATACACCCAGCTGTAACTTTTTTTTAAACATTTCATTGCAGCACATATTATAATTGGGTAATATATGGTGATTTATTTTATTTACTTATTTTTTTTTGGCTCATATAATATTTTTTAAACAATGAGAGACTGAGTGGACACCACTGATTTAATGTTAAAAATTTCACACCGTATTCTACTGATATTTAATGTTAGAGTGTGATTTGGTGTTAACTCTGCATGCGTCGTGTTGCTCAGGTGACCTGCAGGGCCATCGGGATCGGCGCGTACCTGGTGCGTCTCGGCCAGAGGACCATCCAGGTGGAGAACTCGCACATCATCCTGACAGGAGCCGGAGCCCTCAACAAGGTGTGTGTGTGTGTGTGTGATTGCTAGAGCCGTTCCCGAGCCTCGGGTCAAAAGCTGGTTGTTGGTTCCAGAAGATTTTCACACAGAATGCTACAAAAAACCATAAACGCCCAGCGAGAGGCAGTTCTGCAGGCAGAAACGTTTATGGTAACTCAAATAACAGTTCTTTACAACCACGGTGAGCAGCAACGCATCTCCGAACACACAGCGTGTTGAACCTGGAGGTGGCTACAAGGTCTTCTAACAGCATAGCGTGAACAGAATTGGATTTCTACATTAACGGTCAAAGCCATTTTTATTAAATTACCCTCGATTAAAAACATGCATAAATATTTACAGAGAAATCCTGAAATGTCTCCTCAAGTGTACGTCAGATTGTGGTGTTGCTTAGATAAGCAAAGAAATTCAATTTTACAGTACTAATACAATTAACATCCATATCCACAAATCAAAACCGAGAATTAACAAACAGATCCATGTCTGGAATTCTTCGAACCCTAATGCTGCAACATGTTTGAAAATATATTCTATAATCGGTTCCCTGTTCTGAGCCGCTGCACGTTAATTGATGCAGCAAAAAACCATTTTCCCCTTTTAGTCTCTCGTATACAAATGGCCGTCATAACTGTTTGCTCACATGCATAAATTTCCGCGCTGCCCCGGCAGATAAGGCCACTTTCATTTGCTCCCGCTTTAATTGCGTCAGTAAATTCAAGCCGTGGAGTTGCAGCATGGCGACAGCGCAGGACCGGTTTGGGGTTTTTTGTTTGTTTTTTGTTTTGTTTTGTTCCTTCCCTTAATCAAATTCTTTCATCTGTGACTCAATAAATTGCTGTTTGGTTTGTGCAATTTATGACATCTGCATTTTGCTAGCAAGGATTGGTCAGGAAACAACTGCGTTTAATCCATTTCCTAATATTCTCTCTTCATATTTATTAATTCTCTGGATCCATGATGGCTCAGCGCTTAAGGTCAGGAGATCAGCACCATTATAAGGCTGTAGGCAAGCCGTTGACCCGCCGCGCTGTGTTTAGATTGTATTCCGCCACACATGCAAGTCATTTTGAATTGTTCGCCCATCAATTCATTTTTCTTTCCTCCTCGGTAATCTCCATCTCCAGCGTCCTCGCCTCCTTTCTTCTCTCAGAGTCCTGCAGGTCCTGGTAGTGTTAATAGAAAAAAAATTGTGACGTCGTTATTTGCATAGAAATAGCTTGATGCCCGGGGCTGGGGAAAAGGGCACGCATATCATCATTCTGGGGAAAACGGTCTCTCTCCCTCTCTCTCTCCCTCTCTCTCTCCCTCTCTCTCCCTCTCTCTCTCCCTCTCTGTCTC
>JAQMYM010000017.1:12606787-12635128 GCA_030014255.1 Parauchenoglanis ngamensis | reverse complement strand
GGCGCGGCCCGCGTATCCGCCTGGACTGCCTGGTGTATAAAAGCGAGATTTAATCAATCACAGAAGGACATTTAGCAACGTAACGCAGATCTGTCAATAGCTATGGATTCAAAAACTACAGCAAAAAAAAAAAATATCTGCGACCCAAGAACAGGACTATTAAAAAAAAATATATATATATATATATATATAAAACGTAGATTATTTTTCCTGCTATGCTTTACAGCTTAAACTTACTCACATTAACACAAAAAACTAAAAAGAAGATACTCTTGGTTCTTGGATGTGGTGCGCTTTTTATCCGTTTAGGGTAACGTCCAAGATACGAGCTTTTCCTTACATTAGGAACAGCCATTCTTCCCTCATCAGCCACGTTTTTTTCTATGTAGTTAGTAAGACAAGCTGTCTATCCTGAAGACTTCCAGCTGTTACTATAGTTACCGGAAATAAAGCAACACCTTCGAACCAATCAGAAGTGAGAATTCTGCAGTGCTGAGATGTGACGTTAGACGATTGTATTACAATATGCGATGCACTCACTGTTCTTCAGCGCGCCGGCGTACTCGGCCCCGCCTTGGCTCTTGAACTCTGGGAACGTGTCAGGCTGAGGAAGCTGATTGGCCGTCACCAGGGCTTTCTGCATTTTGATTCGTCCTTCCAGCATCAGGTCCCAAAGAGCTGCGGAGTCAAACGGTAACAGGTGTACTGTGATGCACAAGAAATCTTGCTGATGAAAATAATAATTAAAAAAGGAAAAAAAAAAAAAAACAACAAACCAACTCTTTCCCAACACGAGTGTTGACTCATTTAAAACGTATTTTTACACCCATAATTCCTTGCGTTTGCTCAGACCACATACTCAGCTGATTCCTCACTGCTTTGCCTTTCTCCACCTCCTCATCCACCTTCTCCTTCGAGAAGGTCATCACGCCTCCCGACTTTTCGTCGTCCTCTTCACTGTCCTCCTCATCTTCCTCTTCCTCGCTTTCTCCGTCGGTGTCGGTCTCCCCTTCGTCCTCGTCTTCGCTCTCTCCCAGGTCGTCCATGCCCTCGGTGAGTTTGCGGAAGTCTGTCTCCTTTGGGAAGCTCAGGTCAGCGCCCTTCATCTTCAACACCAAGCTGGACACCTGTGAACCGCCATCATCACTGAGGTCATCTTCTTCATCTCCATCGTCATCATCATCATCCTCCTCCTCAGCGTCATCATCGTCGTCTTCCATGTCTTGATGTAGCTGTCCATTTTCAATGTCTTCATCATCGTCTTGGTCCTCCTCCTCCTCCTCCTCATCATCTGAAAACATCAGTCAAGAAAAAAAGGAAACATTCCTTTTTAAGCTTTTACACTTCAGGTTTAAAAAAAATGATAAGTAGGTGAAGATTTCTAACAGGGGAAGTAACAGAGTACCACAGAGAAAAAAGGTTTATTTGATTTACACACCGGAGCCATCAAACTCCTGCTGCAGCTCCTTGCGTGACGTCACTTTGCCACGATATCGTTTATCCGAATCTGCCAGCAAAGCACTTGTTCTCTTCCGCAGTCGACTGCCTGGGAGATCTTCATCATCACCTCCATCATCAAACTTGTCTATGACTCTGGCTTTGGTCTCTGCAAACAGAGCGACAATACACATCTTCAAACCTATCCAAGATTTATTTTGTAAGGAAATTCTGAGTCATGTTGATCACGGGTCACCTTTCTCTATTTTGTTCTACGTGCTGGTAGTGGTGCAGTGCGATTTAACCCTCGCTACTTAAAGAGAGTGATGCGGCGGCGCTTTAGTCCTTTAGTCTGTCCAGCTTCTCCTCATTTGTATTCTCTACTCAAACAGATCAGCCTCCAAAGCATCAACTTTCACACTAATACCGTCAATGTCATCGTTAATCTCTCATAGACGCTAACTCACCAAGCCAAGGTACAAGTACACAGCATTCTGGTTCAACATTTCCTCCACTCGTTCTACATCAGATTTCTCTTTAATATGTCACTGGAAAATTTTTAATGGAAAAAAGAATTTGTTTTTAGGGGAACAGAAAAACCTTGGCTAAAGTGAGAGATCACTGAATTCTACTTAAGCTTGGACCATCCAACAAATTAGCACCAAAACACATCAGAAATATTTCAGAATAAATATTAAATGTATTTATGGGATGGAGTTTCACTTTACGAACATGTGTGTCAAGCAACAGGTATTTAAAAAAAAAGGAATTACCACGTGACACATATTATTTGTTAAAACGATGTTAGGAAGACACAGTTTGACTTTCTTTTTTTTCTTTTTTTTATTTCAACCCTAAAAAGCTTCTCATAGAAAGCTCTGTTATGCTAGAGGTTGAAATCTAATCGCACCTCGCTCACTAAACAGGTGCCCTGTGTCGTGTATATAGCGCCCCTAAGGTCTGTTTTGTATTATATTTTTAAGTTAAAGTCATTAAAATATAAAAATCTAGTACCAACAAAGCGAATAAAAACAAAATAATTGACTAAAACACCAACACAGCCACACACAACTGTCCACTGGTTGTGTCCCGAATCGCTCCCTACAGGACATTAATCGCACTATATAGCGCGCGCACTGCATTACTGTCGACCCCCTACGTAGTGCACGTATACACGGACCTGCGAGCTATTTGGGAGTTAACCAACAAGCCATGCACTCCCAGCGTGCTACACAGCTCCTTCGCATTTAAACGTTTTTATTTATATTTATAACATAAGCTTCTTTTTTTTAAAGAACCACTAAGGACAGCAGTTGTTTAAAATACCGTCATCCTGGTCATCCTCGGGGTCTGCGAACTTCGGCAGGGGATTCAACAAATCCGCGAGTTGCTCCGATATGGACGCGGCCATATTTCTCACTGCGCGGCCCGGCTGTGTACGTCATCACTAAGCGCCGCCCAGCTCCCTAACGCCGTAACCGAGCGCCGATTGCGCGTTCTGGATGTTTTTGTGTAAACATAACGGGCAAATGTGCACGCGCTGAAGTTTTCTGAGCAATAAATACGACCGCAAAAAAATGTTCTTGTTCACTTAGGGGCAAAAAACATTCTTTATGCGAGCACACACACCCTTGTAAGATCCTCAGCGGATCCTTGTTGACATTACACCTAAATCTAACCCTAATCTCCAACTTCAGGAGAAATATTTAGTGTTTTTAAATAAAAGCTGCAGTTTTTGTAGAAAGGCAGGTTTGATGTTGTGGAGACCAGCTAAAGGTCAAAACGATCAGATATTCCTAACCTTGTGGAGGCATTTGGTCTCCGCTAAACTCTAAAAATCATAACACACACTAGAGACACTAAATTTTAGACAGACTTTTGTCTTATATGTTAACTTTCTGTTTTAGAAAAGAACACATCCTGATTTAGAGTTCATTGTTTGCTGCTCTATAGGGTCATTTGTATATGTAGAGATGTTTCCTCTCGTTGTCAAAGGCATCTTTATTTTACAGAAAATCTTGACGTCCCAGGTGAAAACCTCAGACTAGGTTTACCAGAAACCGGATGCCAAAACAGCCCAAGCTGGTAGACCATCTTTGCCAGTTGCTAAACTATTTTCCAGCTTCTAATTATTTGAGTAAATTGATCAATATATGTTCAAGATTTTCTAATTAAAGTTACTTAACTACAATCTGGCATGAGTAATTCAGAAACATTTTCATTTCTACCAGCACTAACAACTGGCAAAAATGTATTCACCACCAGGTAGACGGTCAGACCAAGTGGCGGGGCGTATATAAACCTCTGATAGCATTATTCAATCTTTGTTCACCATGGATCGCAGTTGAACTCAAGAAACTTGAATTTTGTCTTTAGAGATGAAGTTAGATTTAATTTCAAATAAAGGGCTCATGAATGGTTTTAAAGTTTCCTTTTCAAAGGCATGACATTTGGTAGAGCTCCTAAGAAAAAGCAACTGCACACATGGGTTTTGTTTACATGACAACTCAAACAGGATGAGATTTCCAATTCTAATACATTACAACATAAGCAACTGATACAGAACGAAGGGAACAAAAAGAACATGTCCTGACATGTTTTCCAATGCTCATTATATGCTAAAATCCACAGATTTATTATCAATAATAAACCATTTATTAGCAATAAACCATTTAAAGCAGTAGATACCGTGGCTCCTTTGTATTCATGGACATAAATAAATAAATACGTTCTTGGCAGGACAAATAATTGTGCTGCTGTCAAGATTGACAGAACCATTGTTGGCATTTACTGTTATTATGCAGTCAACCAGGGGTACTCGGCAGTTCAGTGGTTCAAATCCAATGACTGACACTGGACATTGGCTTCTGCTTCATTTGTAATAAAAGCGCTTTGTATAAAACTGTCTGCCAAAGGAATAAATAGAAATGTAAATAAACCAATTAAAGTCATACAGTGGCAATAAATAGATAAATACATTAAATAAATACATAAATACATAAAATAATAGCTCAATCAGAATGTCTATGTTAAGATCAGGTCCATTTTTTTACAGGCTGCATTAAACCTGAGTCTATTTGGCCACGTCTGTTAGCCCAAGCGCTCACAGCTACCACACGGTGCCTTCGCTCATTTCTGATGAAGGCTGTGAGAGCTGACTGCTGTATCCGTTAGCACCAAGTGAACTGATCGAGGTGAACGCGCCGCTCATGTCCGCCGAGATGCTGTGCTCTGGGCTGGGGGAGTCGCCCGGATGCTGTGGCACCATCTCGCCAAAACACTGGCTCTCTCCGGAGGGGTGATGGCCAGAATGGTGATGGTCCATGGTGCCCAGTGGAGTGCCAGCTGGGCCTGAGGAGGGAATGTAGCCCAGATCGCTGGGAGTTTGGGCCTGTGAGGATGGAGGGCCATGTGGGAAGTAATCGTAGTTGCCTCCTGGTCCGTAGTATTCGCCTTGATAATCTGGAGATGCAAGGTCAGGGATGAGCGTTATTGCACGTTATAGACCACAGGTTGTCAACTGGCAGCATGTCGACTAACTGAAACAAGCATTTGAAAAATACTCAAGATTCAAATTAATGCAAGAACCTCTTACTATAGTTCAGCAATTCTAAATATACAGCTTCACAATTGTGCGTTATCTAAATTATTTAACTGAAGGCAGCTCGTCGACACAGGAAAGAGCTTTTACAGACTTTCATAGACAAAATGTTTAACGAAGTGTGGAAAGAGAAGTACGTGTTTATTCTTCACTTCAAGTTAAAACTAAATTTGTCTCATCTGTTCAGAGTACTTGTCCCTTGTTATAAGAGGTTACAATGAAGCACCACTTCCAAACAAATCTGAGGGATAAATTTAATGTAGCCGGACCACAAATTTTAGTTCCACTCAATTCTGAGAAATTCCTAATTCTGTACATTCCCGTTCGGTGTAGGAAGGTTCTCCCACCTCCGTAATAAGAGAAATGGCCATTGGGCATCATGAGCTCGGCAGGCTCCACTCGCTCCCCCAGCGCCCTCATTCTCCTCGCACTGCGGAACAGCACGTGACGTCTCGCCCCCAGTGCACTCAGTTGCTTCATACGTCTTTCTTTTGAGCGCCGGTTCTGAAACCATACCTGCTCAAAAACAAAAAAAAGGTCGGTTGTTGCCATGGCTACAATATAAACTGTACATTACTGTACTAAATAGTGGGTCAAACTATTTCACTCTGCCATAAAGAGTTCTTCAATAGTTCTTGGGATTATTAAGAGTTAGTAGTGTCCCAGAAAGACTCGCTGTTGACCCTTTTTGATATACATGTCATGTATGACAGGTGCCCTTTAAGACTTTTCCCAGAGGGATACCCTTTAAGTGTTCTCCATTTAACCTTTGTACAGGTTACATGAAATTATGTACCTAAGGCTTCCACATGATATAGGATTTTGATTCTTAAGGCAACAATGTGATAGGATGCGATTTGATTTAGTAGCCAATATGTGACCAACCTCATTCAGGAAAGAGGATGATATAGACAAGGACTGTTAAGTATCAGAGTTATGGGCAAATCACCTAGCTAGCCTATTTACACACTATTTTCAAAATATGATTTATTTTTTTTTACACACCACTTGGCTGCCCTCTATTAATAATCATTTTAGAATCAATAACAATCGATTTATGATTGCTTCAATCAACTTGTCTGATGATTACACTGCTAGTAACGATCATTTTGTCATAAGTAACTTGATTAGTAAGTGCTGGCATGCAGTCCAGACAAAGTCGTAAATCAAGGTAAAACAACAGACCTGGGTTTTTTTCTTGTTTTGTGTAGCTTATGTGAGGTCTGTCATTCCCTTATTCTATAATTTCTTCGGTTCTGCATGTATTTATACTGCCATTTATGCATTTGCTTATGGATTTATTCAGGTATTCATTTGGTATTATTGTTCTAAATATACAGTACTTTGAAACTATTTTAGGATTACTTCACATGATGATCTCACTGTACATATGATATACGTATTTCTTGAAACAGTAGCAGATTTATTGCCTCGGCCTGCCACTTACCCCCCAGTTTGCAAAAAAAAAAAAAAAAAAAAATCAGACTTAAAGACGATAGTTATAAAAGTTATAATATATACAGAGAATTTCCTCCTGCTTTGACAGATTTGATGGATTACACTTCTCGTTATCGCTCACATCGCTCCATCACGTTGGATATGACTGTGAGCCGAGTTAATTCTGTCTGTTTGTCCTCCACCATTAGCAGCGATACAGTGTAAAGCACACATCTGGATTAAAAAAAGCAACTAGTGAGCAATATGACTTATATGCATCACGATCCGCTTCCGCGAGCACATCTATCGTCTGTTTATCATTTAGTTTCACCATTAACGGATCTGTTAAGCATTATAGTAATACAAATATAGCTATTATTTTGCTTTTATAGCTTTTTATTCATAAGATGTAAACATAACCTTGAGAAACACAATATAACCTAGTGCTTATTAAATGTTACAGTGATCACAATCAATTATTTTTGAAAAATCAGATTACAGTATATAGTTCGGTTGTTAGGCTCCAATGCTCCAAGATGATCAATAGATTATAGTTATTATGATAATTCAGATCACAGGACATCTTTATTAAAGCATGGAAAACCGTTTCATAAAACAAATAAACAAACAAACAAAACACGTAGAAACCGAATTAGCCCAAGTCAAACAACAATCAGTTCAACTGTAGGCTATAACCAGTAGCAGGCTATAAAGTAGCTCATGGCATTTTATTTGTAATTGCTTCAGTTTCGTCACAGCCAAATAAAAGCAAATAAAAGTGTAAAATTTAACAATTAGTCAGCAATTGATATACTGATGGGCTCCATAATGCCATTGACCCACACTCTTAAAACTTTTTTTGGTAATGGTGTGTTGTGTCCAATTTCTTATTTAAAAAAAAAGTGCAAACATATTTTAAAAGGCACACACTGAAACCACAACAACTGATGGCCAATTGTGCATTCATTAGTAAATGTTGCTATCCTGTTTTGCTGGTGTAAAAATTGTTATTTTTTTCATATCCTTTTAATCCATCATTGCTGTTTTGTTGGTGTTTGATGTTCAGGTTATTTCCACACTTCAATCCCCCAAAAAAAACTTGATGCAAAAAAACAAAACAAGACAAAACAAAAACAAAAAAAAACACACACATTAAAATCAAAGGCAAGTTGTTATTTTTTCATCCCTTTTATCTACCTCTTCAAAGAAAAAATTGTAGCATTTTAAAAATACTTTTTTAAAACAAAGTTGATAGCCAGTTGTACCTTAGGGTTTTGTTGTTGTTGTTGTTGTTTGGTGGTTTTTTGTCTTTTGTTTTCTGATTCGGCTGATTCTTTTAGGTTAGGCTTAGGGTTATGTTTTTGTAAACATTGAACAAACTCGGTTTTGTTGATAACCTTTAAAGTACCACTCCGTTATGTTGAAGTTGTTCGCGAGCTTGTCTTGAGTTGTGTATATATTTGTTTATATTCCCACCCGGCTCGGTCTTACCTGAATAACCCGCATGTTGAGGCCGGTCTCCTGCGCGAGCTGTTCCCGGATGTGCCTCGTGGGCTTGGGCGTGGCCGCGAACGCCGCTTTGAGCGTCTCGAGCTGTTTGGCTTTGATGGTGGTGCGCGGGCCGCGTCGCTTCGTCCCCGAGCTCTGCTCGTCGTTCTCATTACTGCACGCGTCTTTATCCGAGAGGTGACCCGCCTCCGAGTCTTTCCCATCATCCTGCGGGTCCTGAGAGTCCGGAGACAGGCTCGGCTCACTGCACGTCGTTACTGAAGGCATCATAAGAATAATAATTACTTCACTAAAATCATAAAATCAAGTTCAACAGCCTACAAGCATTTACATACCACTGTTTACTACATATTACCCCCATTTATATGTCTGTTTAAACAGAAATTCATTAAAGCACGAGTTTACCTACTTACTGTTTCTGTGGCCTAAATCCACCTAAGCAGGCTATAAATACTTATAGTTAACTAATAAAAATGCAATCCTATTCTACAACTATCAGCATTAACAAGCCAATTATAGGTGTCACACGTAGGCCTTCACGTGATTGCTTTGTTAAAATGTGGCACGTGCACAATGCATGTTAGAAATACTATTATCTCTGTTCATCTGGCTGATGTTCCAGACTCAAAAAATAAAAAAATTAAAAAATCTTATTGCTGATCATACAAAAATGGCAGATTACAGCAACATTTGTCTTGCAAAGGTGAATTAATACATGCATGGCTAATTAGGATACATTTTCGAAAGCTTCATGCACTGTGTATTTTAGGCTATAATAATTCAAAAGGATGCACGCGTACTGGAGAGCAGGTTTGCGTCTTTGCCGTTGCTGTTGCTGCTGCTCAGGTAATCCTCTTTGCAAACGAATTTCGACTCGTCCAGGATGTAGAGCTCTTCACCGGTGGACAGCTGCTTGTTGCATATGATGCACGTGAAGCAGTTGAGGTGAAAGACTTTGCTTCTGGCCTTCCGGACGAGGTCAGTAGGGGAGATGACCTGAGAGCAGCCTCCGCACTTCGTGCCGTAGCGTCTGCACAGAAATAACGCAGTCAGTGCACAACTGCACATTGCAGTGGATAAAAATAATGCATTGATATTATTCAAGTTAATGCACAAAGCGCGTTTGTGCATGCTGAATGTCTGGGGGACGTTTTTAAGCATGGTTAAGGGGAGAACAGGGTTCACCTAAATAGCCTACGTTTATTTTCATTCAGCGCGAATGCAAACTACTTGTACTTCAACGATCTCCAAATATATAACAGGAACATTTCGATTGCACGTGCATCTCAAGCCACGTGACGTTAATTGTGTCCTGTTTACTCTTTTAAATAATCCTATTCATTGTGAAAATCTGCAATGCGGAACGCATGGATTTCACGCGCAGTTTATATAAAGGTTTAAATCATTGATTCAGTCATTTAGGTGTTCGGGGACAGGTTGAAATAATAAGAGCCAGAATAATAAGACAGAATAATTTTGGATTGTTGTGATGGATTTACTTAAGTGAAAATCCCGTGAAACGCAGCCAGGAGCGCGTGCCATGTCGTATCACTTTTACGCTTTTACGTAAATGCTGTTTTTCCCCCTCTTTTCTTAAAACGGTTAACAAACGCGACAGGTTTTTTCCCCTGCTCAGCCCGAGCCTCTTTGTTATTGCTCTAATCCTCTTATCGCGTTTTCTCCTCCGCGCTTTGGCGCACCGTGTAAACAAAGCGCACAGCCTCGGAACACACACGGATGAGTGTGTTTAAGAAAATATCAGCTTCATGCACGCTGCTGCTGATGGAGAGGGAAAATATATTTGCATTGCATTTTAGGGGGTTTGAGTGTTTTTTTTTTTTTGTTTTTTTTTTAGACCAAGAATGCTTACAAACAAGACGTTAAGTGTGCGAAAAATAAAAATATTAAATATTGCGTTCCTAAAAATCTTAGAACGCCAATTTTCTTGTATTAATTTGTGGATTTCTTGTTACTTATTGGTGTAATATGGAATGGAAAAAATAAGAGAGGATAAAATAGGAACTGGATATGATAACAAAATGATAATTCTAGCCTATTTATCTGAATTTCCTAAAATAATTAAAGGATTCTTTTGGGGGAATTAAACTGCTATGTTGCCCTAAAGAACATTTTTACTCGTAACCACACTCACACACACATACACGTACACACACACACACACACACACACACACACACACAACGTTTATGGTGAGAATTTTTTTTTATATGTAATGTAATTCTTTTTTAAATATTGTTATAAAATATATATTAGCTATTAAGCAACAAAAAATGGTTAAATAAGCATTCAGTTTATTAAAGTGGAAAAAAATTGCTCTAAGGATCTTCACTTCAAACCTCAATTAGCTGTCTAATTGTAATTATAACTATATTTTATATACATATATAACATAAAATTCAGTCTGTTTTTTTAAAAATAAAAAAATAGACTAAAATAAAAATGCATATAAATATTCTTGTTGTTTTTATTGTTGTTGTTGTTGTTGTTATGGAATAATAACACAAGTTGGCCTGAGAGATCTTTAAATCGATGCCACAGAACAGATTGTGCTTATATTTATATTAGTTTCCTAAAGTACAATTTATTAATTTTTTGTTAATTGTTGTAGTTGTTATGAACTAAATAAAGAACATTTGTGGTTGGAAATGTTTCTTTCCTTTTTTATCACCAGTAAAAAAACAAAAATATTAAAAGGACATCTATTAGAAGGTTCTGTAGATAAATAAACATGGTTATTTTATGGCACTGCTTTGAAGAACATTTATGAGCACAAGAGTGATGCTGTGATCATGATTAAGTGCTTATTTTATAACTACACTTACAGCTTCATGGTCACAACACACACACATATATAGGTGAATTTGGGCCATGTGTCTTGTCTCGGGAATTTGCGTCTTCTCTCTGCTTACCTAAAAAAGTCCGTTTTGCAGTAAAGCCTGCCCTCTCTGGAGAAGCATTTCTCCGTTAAGTTGCACTTGCAGTCGCAGCACTGGACGCATTTGGCGTGCCACGCGCGGTCCAGCACGTTCAGGAGGAACCTGTCCAGGATGGGCCGCTCGCACCCGGCGCACTGGAGCATGTTTACACCCGAGAGTTCACAAACACGCAAGAAAATAAAAAAAAGTCAAGAAGCAGACGATTCTTCAGTCCAAGTAGATGAAAAGTCCCTGAGAAGAGTTATTCATCAAATCCGACTTAACATCCCAAATGCGCTTTCTTGCAAAATTCGCAGCCAAATCATCCCGAGACAAGATGAGCTGAGATTGTCCAAACAGTCTACAAAATGTAGCCTTACATGTAGGATTAAGTTGTAAGCATTATTTTTTTATTACTATTCGTCCATTCCGTCTCCAATAATGCCTGTATCCTGTGGACACCAAATTTTAAAACATAACCAAAAATGCGAAGGTGCATGAATTTTCCTGAACTGTCAAACTGCAAAACGCAAAACTCGGTTCTGTCAGTCCAACTCTACAATATTGCAACCCGTTGCTTCGTTGCGTTAACACGTCTTTGCGCGCGCTCCTCCGTGCCCGTCAGTTTTCTACACTGGCTCGCGCCTGCCAAACCTGGTGAGTCGCTCCAGTCCCGCCCACCGCCAGCAAGTGACGCTACGACGGACCATAGCCAATCAGATTTCAGCCTGTGCAGGTGACAAGGGCGCCACCTTGGCCCGAAACCAATCAGATTGGAGGCACCCTGGACCCGGTGGCAGCCGTCTAGCTGACAAGTTTGGACTTCAAGTTTGGACTTCAAAGAGTTTGGAGACGTGAAGAGAAGTGACAAGGGCTGGAGTCAAAAATGAGCCTCACGCTCCTTATACATAGAATATATAGGATAAGTATTTTTACTTTCACTAATAGACTATTATACCGATAGTTTCACACTACACAGTGCACTATAGGTCCAACTGGAAGCCGTTTAGGACACAACACTATATTAAAATAATAACATAGAAAGCTATTTGTAAACCTCACCTTTTCTACTTAATGTTTATTTTTCCCTTGTCTACTGACAAGTCCTACAGACATATGTTTTGTAAATTAGTTATCAATTATCTTAATTATGTCGTGGAACAACTTTGGCATATCATATGGTATGCACGTAAAAAAAAAAAAAAAAAAAAAAGGAGAAGACTCATTAGGCCTATTTAAATATAGACATACAGATCATATACATAAATCAACCTCCAACTTTCCATACGCTGCATATTATGTTTCTGAGGGACATTTTAATACATTTTTAAAATTTCATTTTTAATCAATTAAATTGCTCTACAGACAGTTATATAGGATTTGGAAACGTTTTTTTTTTCAATGGGTTTGTCTGTGAATAAAATCATAGCCTAATTAAACTAATCAACACAAACCCCGCCCCCTTTTTAATACGAGCTGGCCCGAATTTTTACGATTATTTACGAGCGCATTAATCTAATCTTATTGTTTATACTGTAGCCGGAAGTACTGTCAGAGTTTCTGTAACAGAAAATTAACACCGACGGGACCTTCTGACCAATCAGAATCGAGAATTCATGTGTGATTATAAAATGCCTACATTTATAGGTCACAGTATACAGATGAAGATGAAACACAAAAAACTGCTTGATGGATAAACAATGAGCGTAAAATCACCCTTTAACCGTTTGAGAACATTGTTCGTTAATTGCACTGGCCCTCAAATTGATTCTAATTCGTTACAATACATTTTTAAAGTCTTTAATATGATACTTTATCGTTAACCTTAATCTATGAAAGTAAGGGCACAATAGGTAGGAGGTAAAATATAAATCAGGCGCGCTCCTTTCACAAGCCGCTTCATACAAGTTGGCTTCATGGGTTTTTGTTTGTTTTTTGTTTTTTTGTTTGTTTGTTTTTTACGAATTTGCAGTCGTGCTGCTTTAACCCAGCTGCAAGTTCAATGATATGCGAAATTACAGTGGGAAAAGCTAAGCGCGACAGTTTCCAGCTTGGCTGCACTGAGCGTCTCTGCGCGAGATTATTCCGCAGGGAATCAGTAATGATCAGAGCATGGAGTCCGGTTTAGACGTTATCGCGCGCTGGGGGCAAAACGTGCGCGCGCCGGGAAGCGCCAGATAACAGAGCGAACAGAAGGCACGCAGCTGGAACCGGTTCCTGGTCACCGCAGATATCCCGGGATATCACCGAGTGATGGATCTTAACGGGATTAGAGCTGCATCTTCCGTTTTGGACGTTCCGTTTAGTCTCTCTCTCTCTCTCCCCCTCTCTCTCTGTGTCTTACACACACACACACACACACACACACACACACACACACACACACACACAAAATCACATGAGAAAAAAAATATCACATAAAAATCACAAAAATGCATTTGAAAATAAAATAATTGTGAAAAAATAACGTGGGAAAGAAGAAGAATAAAATAACATAGAAATAAAACATAGAAAATACATGTGAAAAAGTTTACCTCCTAAAATCATGTGAAAACATATTAATTAGATCTAAAAAAAAACAAAAACAAAAACAAAAAAACATGAGAAAATAAACGGGCCATGTAAAAATAACATGGGAAAAATAACACGGACTGCACAAAAATCCAACGTGAAAGGAAATGAACCGTGTAAAAATGTGTGAAAATACATGAATCACATCCAAATCACATGTAAAAATAAATGACTTGTGTAGAAATCACACAAAAAAACACTTAATTGTGTAAGAATCACATGTGCAGTGAATAAAGTGTGAAAATCACCTGTGAAGAATAAAATGAATTGTGCAAAAATAATCAAATGGGAAAACGAATCCTATGTAAAGTCACATGATTTAGTATAATTTCATTAGAATGCAGATCTTGTGTGTCTGACTTTGTGTGTCTGTAGTGGTATGCATATCCAGTCAGTGTGATTTGAGCTACAGCCACTGTAATGATGTGTGTAAATCAGGAAATCTATAATATTTAAAGCATGTGAACACAGAGTATTACTTAAAGCCATAATTCCTGTAGTATGAATGTCTAGGGTATGTGATTTGAGACGCAGCCATGGCCATAATGAAGTCCCACCATCCATCTTGTATTGAGGCTCTGCAGTGCCCTGCTTATGTATATTAGCCATACATTTCATCCGCTTCTTACACTCTGAACATAAAACCGAGCGAGATGCTGGTGATCTATCCATCCATCACTCAGCAGAAAGGAATAAAGCATCGCTCTCTGTATGATCTATGGGCTATAAAACGAACTCCGTCCTTCGCCCTGTTATGGCCCATACAAAACCAAAGAGGACCAGATTGGCAAAGTAATAATTCACACCCATGACCCCATTCCTATTTTTTCTGCCGTAATCCTGTGGTTAAGATTTCTAGTGCATATAAACAATACCTTACACTGAAGTAAATATCAGATATTCTCTTGCATCTGTTAGCACTGTAACATTACTGCAAGAAGGTCCCGGGTTCGATCCACAGGTCGATCATGGTGCCTTTCTGTGTGGCGTTTGCATGTTCTCGCCATGCTTGTGTGGGTTTCCTCTGGGTGCCCCGGTTTCCTCCCACAGTCCAAAGACATGCGGATTAGCCTGACTGGCCACACTAAATTGCTCATAGGTGTGAATGTGAGTGTGAATGGCTGTTTGTCTCTGTGTTAGCCCTGCAATGGATTACACAATTTGGGTTTTTTCATGTTATTTTATACATGTGACATTTTTTACACATAATTCCTTTGTGCATGTGATTTTTACACAATTTACCCAATTTCTTTTTCACATTATTTTACACGATTCACTTTATTCACATGATTTTTACACATCTAATTTATTTTCACATGATTTTACGCACACATTTCACTTTATTTCTCATGTAATTTTACACATTTTTTCCCCCCGCATGTGATTTTTACACAATTTTAATCAAAATTACAGGCACCCCTACAATAAATATTCCATTTCACAAAAATTTCCACAACCTTCCATACTGTAGTAGGAATTAAATATGAGTACTTAATTAAAATCAATCCTTAATTTTACTTTTAACATTGAAAACAGCTCATTTGTTCATGTAAATAGATGAACTATTAGTCTAAGCGTGTAGTACAAATGTAGCCTTGTATATATATTACATACAATGTTAAGGAAGTCACATGTTCTGTTACTTTTGCCACTATTGCCTTACTTTGTACTGTTTTTCAAAACTTATTGCAACATCCAAATATGAACCATTAGCAGACGTTTTGATGCTTAAAGCATCGTGTTACACCATGCCGTGTCTCTGCCGCTCTTATTCAGTGCACAGTAATCAAACAGGAGCTCCCACTGTTTGTTTTTTGGATCCCACTTCATCCCATTAGCATGTGTTAATTGCTGCTAATTGGTCTTAACAAGATGAGATGGGAACCCAGTGGGGCCAGTCTCATTTGCGGAAAACACAATTGATTAACATTTGATAAATAAACATGTGCAGCAGTGGGCCAATGCACATGGGTTTGTAATTTAGTTAAGGAAGTAAGCAAGAGTCTATTATAGTCCATTGTGCACTTTGAGCCTTGGTTTTATAAGACCTGAAATGTTAAAGGCAAATAGGTTTAGGATAAAATAACTACATGTACCAAATAAGGAATAAAACATAATGGGGTGTGCTGGAACAGGAAATTAATCAGTGGTAGAGTGGTGTGATATGGACAGATGTGAAATTTGGCTATTCTTACTACCCAAAGTTGAACATTTAACATATAAACCTGTGATTTGCTTTGCAGCCAGCACTACTGTCACAGCTCTGGTAGAAAATCTTCCAGCCAGTCAGAATACAGGAAACCATCTCAAGTATTTAGCAAGTGAGATATTTGAGATTTTAATGGTGGTTAGTGGCTGAAAAGGCACGTATAAGCAGAGCACAACAAAGAGAAATATACCAGTGACAGCTCTGTTTTTTTTTTGTTTTTTTTGCTGAACAATTCCAAAGGCACCTTCATGCATCAAACAAGCTGTCAGTCTCTTTTCTCTCCACATTCTCTTCATGTGGCTAACATTCGTCAGCTCCATGTCCACCCACAGAAAACTCTTTCCTTTACATGCGATATCATTTTTCAAAGTTGCTCTGAAACCATATCTGCCCAAGGCCTAGCCATGTGAGACAGGAAGGTAAAAAAAATTTTTTGCATTTGTTTGCAATTTACAGCCAAGGCGAGTAATAACGAAACATAAAGTTGAGCAATTGTAGGATAAGGACCTGGCTTAATAAAACTAGCAGGTTAACTATGGATCTATCTACGTATGTTGAATGTTGAACTCTCTTCAGAGTGAGCATTTGCTAGCCAGTTTGCAACATTAGGAAATAGTGGCTAAGTGAATTTTCTATCAGAACTAATTTAATCTTGTTTTCTAAATGGTTCATAGTTGTGGTGTTAAAGTTGACCCAGGTTCAGTTGACCAAAAAAAAGTCAAAGAATTCTTTTTCAATTTTCTAATAGTTAAACTGGTTTTTATTATGCGCCTGCTTTGCCCCAAGTGCCCACAGTTTTGAATTCATGACCAGGAGTCACTCAAGATGAATCAAAGGGTTTTATTTGCCAGTCAAATGTTATACACTTCCATTTTTCAGTACGCTCTGTGAAAGACGGTTCCTCGGAAATTTCTGAGGAGTTTAACAGTTGCTTTCTAAATGGGATCTACTTGTAACACCCCCCAACCTCCCTATCCCAAGTCACACCCACCAGCCAGATCTCCCGTATCATAAACAGCTACCAACCAAGGAGTATGAGGGCTAGCATGTCCTTCCTCCAAGGCACCTGAAGCCAACTACTAACTAACTGCCTCCTTCCACATACATCAGCTCACAGGCACCCAAGATTGCTAAGTGTCTTTGTGACTGACTGGGGTGAGAGTAAAGTCATCCCTCCCAACCACAGAGCATGGCCAATTCTGCTTTCTATTCTTCATGATCTTCTGAAGATTGCATGCACCTTTTCTTTTGCACCATTTGGGAACCAGAAGCATTTTTGAAAGAGAAACTCTCTGTTGTATGGTTTTACACTGAACACAGAACAAAAGAGTTCCCGCTTAAACTCGAAAAACTCTTGGGAGTCTGATTAAACCATTGATTTCTTGATTACGGATTCATTGGTACTCATGTATTCCCAGGTCATTTCATTTCTTTGAGATTAACCATTATTTATTTTGCGTATAGCTTCAAAATCCCGGATAATGGTTTTAAACATCATCTTCCTCTTCTTCTCGTCCTCATTAGGCTGATCTTGTTACGAACGTGACTTTTGAGTGTAGCCCCAAAAATGGTATTAGTCACTTCCCATCTCTAGAGCTCCAACATTACCGATATATGCCTGTAGCCATCTTGAGGCAGAAACTCAGAAGTAAGTATTTACCACAGTTTTCTGTCAGCCATCCTCTGTTTCTGTGTTTTTTGCACCATTCACACGAAAGCTCGTGCTGGAAGCAACCCAAGAGAAGAGCAGAAGCTTAACTATAATCCTTATTGACATGCTCTCTCTCAAACCTGCCAATAGCCCACAGATTTATCTCACTCGATGATGTAAAGCGGCAGTGCTCGAGTCTGCTGTGGTATTGTCTTGTTGCTGAAATCATCTACATGCCATACAAAAACAGTACAGCTCTACAGAGAACAGAGTGATATGCTAAAGCCCAGTGTATGCAGATAAACTAATGTAGAGGCTAGTAAGAAGAAACAAAAGCGGAAAACGCAAGGGAGCCGAGTAAAGGTAAAGAATAAACACACTTTCTTTAGGCCAGTCCTGGTTTGCTGAGAGCAGAAGAGAGAGAGAGAGCGAGCGAGAGAGCGAGAGTGATGGAGGAGAGAGAAAGAGAGAAGGAAAGATCCCTTGAGACCTAGCGCCTAGAGCATGTTGATGATGGAGATTGATGCATGCGCCTTCGCAGACGGCCCAGACGCTGGGCGAAATTAAAAGGCTATTTTGCCGGGTTGTAAAAGGACAGAATGGCGCAGAGGGAGATCCCCCTGTCCCCTTCCCCCATGTACCTCTTTAGTGTCATCATACCCTCGGGGACAAGAGCCGTTACATGCCTTTCACTCCCTTTCTCACTTTCTCTCTCTCTCTCTCTCTCTCTCTCTCTCTCGCTGTCTGCATGATCAGTCGCACATGCCCAAATACACAGAAGAACACTGAAACAGCGAGAAAAATTAGCAGCACGAAAGCTAATCTGTCTGTCACATGCAAGAGACAACTGTCCTTCGCTCATCCATTTGGGGACAAATACTCAGATTCACATTATTGTTTCTATAGTTATACTGGGACTCGAATGGTGGACATGCCAAATGAATGTAATTAAAGATGTGTGTAATTGTCGATACCATGTTTTCTACAAGTAAATATTTACTTAGCATTTATGGAAGGAGACTCCAGTGACAGAAAAAAGAGAAGATGGTGAGGGAACTACTGCATATAGCATAAGAGATAACAGGACATAACTTCTTCCACATTAAATGTAATTGTAAATGCATAAAAACGTCAAAGTTTCGATTTAATTAATAGGAAAATTGTAAAGTTGGCAAATGGCTGCGATGTAAAAGGAATAAAATCCATAAGGACATGCTTTTAGTGGAAAATAATCGACTTCAGGCTGGTCACGGTTTCACACTGGGCCTCATCACACCACCCTGTCTTTGATTATTGTTCTGTAACAGCATGTTAATGCAGAATGTTTTTAATTCTTGCTTGTGAGATTATGATAAAGATTATTAAGCCTAGTTCTCCATCTTTCTTCCCAATTAACTTGTATTATTTCTAGAAAGAACAGATCTAATGTGAATTAACCCCATGAACAGGGTAAAAAAGCAGAGGCACGCATTTCCTACTGCTGTCTCCTAAAGTTTGAGTTTGCCATGTTCTTTAATTGTTGAGTGTTTTTCAGTTGCCATAAAAAATCAAGCAGAAAGTTCAATTCAGTTCAACTTTATTTGTATAGCACTGTTAACAACAGATGTTGTCTCAAAGCAGCTTCACAGAAGTATATAGATTCTGAATATAAACTTATGAATCTATAAATTTATCTCTATATATCTCTATATATCCCTAATGATCAAGCCTGTGGCGATGGTGGCGAGGAAAAACTCTCTGAGACGACAAAAGGAAGAAGCCTTGAGAATAACCAGACTCAAAAGGGAACCCATGCTCATTTGGGTCATACTGGATAGTGCAATTACAACTAACACACTTCTGTAATAGGGTCAAGATATGAGTTCAAGACTGTTCGCAGTAATCTGAGTCCTAGTATTTAGTCTTTTAAAGTCTCAGAAGTCTTTAGTATCAGCTTGGATTTTAAACATGGCAAGGGTTGAGAAAAACAGACAATGGGACGTCACTTACTGGACCAGACTCAAACTGACCCATAAAAAGACGTTAGGTTTTGGTAAGCCCTGATGCTTGGATTTAGCTTGATGTTAGGTTGTACATCTTGCATGCAAAGACAGTAGTTGTCGTTTCTACATCTTCAAAGAAATGTGTTAAAACATTCTCTTATCTGAACCTCTCTTGAACATCTTTGTGAATACAGAGAGAGACAGAGAGAGAGAGAGAGACAGAGAGAGCAAAAGTGCTATTTTAGCATTCTTAACAAGATGCCAAGATCCAGATTCACACACACACACACACACACACTAACACATCACTATTCCAAGATTCATTTTTTTCCCTCCCCGTCTGTTTCATTTCCCGACTCCCCACAGACAGAGCCGTGGCAGACGCGGTGTCCTCCGGCTGTGACCAGCTAGTCTCTAACTACACTCCACTCACTCACTTATTGGGACATAATTTGCAGATCATTTATCCTCAATCTGAATTTAATTGACCGGGAGAACCGAGTGCGGACCCGAGGCCCTGGAGCCTGAGCCGTGCCTTGAGCAGTTGGCAGAGAGCAGGAGCGGAGTGGCAGACTGTGAGGAGGAGGGGATGCGTCAAGGCAACACACACACAATTGCACACGGACAAGGAGGTCAAACCTTTGTCAAGAGGGGAGTGGCGGCCAGCTGAGTTGCTTTGTGTGGGGCTAACAGTCGTTGCCAGTGCTTCTAGATGGATATTTCTATACATGTGTGTGTGTGTGCATATATGTGTGTGGGCAAGGTTGACTAAACCAGGAGGCACTGATGGCGGTCCAAAGACCTTCTCACGCCTTCACTTTATTTTACCAAACTTTTCATTAGATTGCATCATGTACTGTTCTCCCCATCGCAGGTCAAACAAATGGTGAAAACGAACCTTTTTGGAAATATTGAGATCCGGGGTATAAACGCAGCTCAGGGTTAACCAGCTTCTTCATAGTTCGCTATAAAGAGAACCTTATCAGAAGCTTCAGTACTGAAATATAATATAAAATATATATTTTTTAAATGTTTGGAACACCTATAATATTACATTATACGCAATGTTCTTAGAACGTTTGACCCAGAACGTTCATCAGACTTTATGACGCGGTTCTACTTCAAACCTTCACTAAGGTTCAGTAAAGAAACATTGTTCTGTAGGACAAACTTTGGAATCTCTAAAGGTTCCACATTTAACTTTTATTTCTGTGTTCAGAAGGAAAGTCGGTCACACAACAGACTTAGCGTTGCTCTATCCTGCCTTTGAATATAATAATGCTCCTGAGGACTAAGCAGCTTTTCAGTTTGGGTGACTGGTAGAAGGTTCTACAACAGAAGGTTTACTTTTCAGAAATGGTTGAAAGCGGAACGCTTTCACGAAGCCAGAAACTAGCTAGTACAAAAATATCTATTATATCACAGCACTGCTGAATTTTTGATTCTGATTTTCACTAGAAACAGCTCTGACTGTAGCTTCAGCTACAAAAAAATTGTTGATATGGTGAATATTTGCATGTAACAGTTTTGGAAGAAGTATTTTAGCTATATTTTAAGGTTTTTTGTCAATGGAATATCTTCAGGACAGCAAAGTTAACACTTTATGATTCCTCAGTAACATGACAAACTGCATCTTTTTTAATCTTATTAACATCAAGAGATGAAAAAAGAGAGACTAGTGAAGGAACAACTGTTTGTACTGTAACTTAAGTGATAACAGGGACTAACTTGTTTTGCAGACGTCACGCCACATCGGATCAAATTTGGTAGGAACTTTGGGACTATTTTCCTTTAATAACATGCTCCATTGCGTTTTGTTCTTATGTAAGAGCTTATTTAAGGAAAACTCAGTCAATGTGTCAATCAATTTTCTCACAGCTGTTGTACGACCTGCCAATAAACCCACCAAAGTAGAAAAACATGATATAAAATTCACACTTTTTTTCAAGTTTCATCAAAAAATGGGTGTAAATGATGCTGGGGTTTTTTCTTCTTTGACGGTTGTGTTTACTGCATTTGGGGCTCTTCTCTATTCTGTTATGTTAGTGTACATGTGCAAAAAATTTTTTTGCTTTAATCAGATATAAGGTTTTGTAGTATGCTGTTTAAATGTTGAAATCAAATCATAATAACTCATGTTGTTATTGCACATGTCCTCATTAACTCGTTTAGCATCTCATGTTTTATTAGAAAAATTAAGCACTCAGATAGGCAGAACAGAGCAGAACTGCATGGCATCTCTGATTTTCACCTTCTATGAAAAAAAGGGCAGCAGAAAGGGTAATCGGCACCATTTTCTGACAGGTTGTGACCCCTTGCACAGAGATAGCCCCTGCTCTCTCTCTTTCTCTCTCTCTCTCGCGCTGCTTATCAGCCCCTGGTTCCAGAGAGGTTCGTGGGATCAATCAGTCCTCCCCTCATCTGGTGCTAAAATGGTCTACAGCACATTCAGTGAGAGAACAAGTGTACTTTAGCGCAGCCCACCGTACACAGCCTTTGTTTAAAAAAAGGTGATAAGTGTGCGTCCATTTGGACTACCTAGAGCAGTCGTTTTTGGGGTGGAAATTGTATTTACGAGGTACAAACAATATAAAACCATATTAAAACTGTACGTCTGTAAGGTTTAAATTCGCACCCTTCAGAGAAACAACACACACAGGGACTTGTTTGTAAAAATAATGAATAATAAACAAATTTTTCCCAAAAAAACCCAAACAAAAAACGACCCAAAAATAAGAAAAGGCGTAATTCTACAGGACGGTTATTTAACACTTAAGGAAGGAGAGAGCAGTGTCAGCGTTTTGTAACAATCGGTTAATTTTCCACCAAAGATCACTTTTCGTGCTTTCCAGTTCTCAGAAACAGGACAAGCTGCGTTTTTTGCCTTAATAACTTCAGACAAAAAAAGAAAGGCTGGTGAGGGAACGACAGTCTATAGCTGCTATAATGTAAGTGAGAACAGGAAGTAACTTGATTTGTAGATGTTCCACAACAAATGTATGATGTGCGGTTCTTTAATTAACAAAAGAAATTGTAATGTTTGGCAAATTGCTGTAGTAGAAGAGGAATAAAACAACCCGAAGCTGATTGTTTTTCAGCAGGCAACATCACAGGATGATTTGTTCCTTGTACAACACAGCAATTACAATTTTTAGTAATTAAAGCATTTGTTTTTTAGGATAAACTATTTAACTTGCATGAAAGTTGAATTTGTATTTTCTAGATCATTTTGTAAGTTTAATTTGAATAGCCTAGTTTAATTTGTCAGTTTAAAATTTAATTTTGTGTTAAATTTAAAAATTGAGACAACAAGACTGATTTTATCATCACCACTTTATTTTTTTAGTGCAATAACCAGAGAGTTTATTATTTGCTAGACAGCAGAAAGAGAAATGAGACCTTAAAAGTTATACAAATTACAACCCACCCCACCCCATTATTCAGCTGGGGGTGTATCAGCTGGGCACTGCCCCCTCACACACCCACCATTCACGGACATGTGCCAGTTACTCGGCCCCTCGGCCCCGGAGCAGCGTCCAGATGGAGCCTTCACACACCCTCACGCCCGATTAACCCCCAATACCAGCGGCAGTTGATACAGTGGCTCCCGGAGTCCCACCCAGTGGTCAGGGGTGTGAAAAAAGTGATTAAAAGCTCTTTCCTTTCTTTTTGATTGCTCATTATGGGTCCATGGGTCTTTTTATAAAGGTATGCTAAGATCACAGGCCTTGCTCACAATGTATTAATGTGTTAATTAGCCCTATAATTAGAGACGGATGTCCCAGTGATTCATTTATTTCTGTTTTATCACAATACACTTGTAAAAGTTAGTTTTAAATACCCAATATCACGTCTTCATCTTTGTACCTAGCAATAATAAACAATATTTAAAGAAATATTTTGCTATAACATTAAATCTCTAAATATTTATTTATTTAATACATCACTTAATTCAATAATTCAATATTTATTTAAATATTTAATATTTAATGAATTATAAAGGTTTTTTTTCCTATGATTTTAATGCTTTTTACATTCAGGGTAATTGGCAATATAAATAATGTTTATAGAGACCCTTTATTTAATAAAACAAATACTGTTGTGAAATTTATGTTTGAAATGCGCTGCATTCTTAGTGCTAAGAAAAACCAACAATATACCGCTTATCAAAATATGATTTTACAGCAATAAAGTTGCAAAAAAGGAATTTTTATATACTCAACATTGTTATCTTCAGCTTAGCAATTGGCAAAAAAATAAAGAAACGCTATAAACAAATACTATAATTTATAGCAATGAAGTTGTTGTAAATACAAAAGATCTTTAATTAAGTAAAGTGAGGACACAATATTTTTTGAAATAAACACACAAAAAAAGAGCTGAATGGACAGAGGATAGATGAGAAAAGAACACCATTTAAAGATAAATCCTTTTAATGTTTTAAAATGACGTACTTTACATATTACATATTTTAGTATGATCGACTTTTAATAAACATATGAAATGGCATATGTTATGACCTAATTGATTTACAGAAATACTTAGCATACTTGGAATGGAACAGCTGACCAACCAACATAGGCTTGTTATCAGTATTAATTATTTGTTAAGTTTAATAGCAAGCCAATGTACAATGTTCACAGTCTAATCTTATTCATAATCCTGAACCACTGACATCTAATCCATGATGCGAACGCCCTGGTGGTCTGTAATGATACGGCTACGTGGCCTATAATATCATAACAGTGTGGGTACGTGCTGATCAATTGGCATAATGAAGGATAGAATTTCCTATTAAAAGACTCCAGCCGAGTTGTTCGTTTTGTTGATGGCCAGAAAGCGGGTCGATCTGGGCCGCCGAGCTCGTCGATGCAGTGATTGTATCTGAGGAGCCGTAAGCACCTGGGCAGTCAGGCGTGAATTACGAGAAAGGACTGTGTGCTGGAAATTGACAGAATGTGTCGGATGCAGATAAAATGATGCATTATGTGGAGTGTGTGTGTGTGTGTGTGTGTGCGTGTGTGTGTGTGTATGTGTGGTAGAGCGTAACATAATGCTCGTGATTTATCTGTTGCTGCACAGCATGGTGGAGTTGCATGCACAGTTCATCATATTCTGAATGTGTGTGTATGTGTGTGTGTCGGGAGGTTGCATATGCGCATGTGTGTGTTATGGACTGGTTATTGTGCATAGCAGGTCCAACCCTGCATTTCAGGAACTCAGATCTGATCTCCTGGGATTTTCACACACAACAGTCTCTAGAGTTAACACAGAATGGTGCGAAAAACAAAAAACATTCAGAGAGCATGAGGAAACGCTGTGTTGATGGTAGAGGTCAGAGGAGAATGCGCAGACAAGAAGGCTGTGGTAATTAAAATAATAATAAGCAAACATGGTGAGCAGAAAAGCATCTCAGAGAGTCTGACAAGCTGTTAGGCGTCAGTTAATATTAATCATGGGGGTTCCAATAATTTTGAAACCAGTGTTTTGGACAAAAAAAGAAAGAAAGAAAAGACAAAAAAAATTTCCTATTTAAGTAAATAAGTTGTCTTTTTTTTTTTTTTTTAAATAAATCATACTATTCAGTGGCTCTCATTTTCACCCAAAACTTTTGCGGTTGACTGTAAGGAATTATATGCATGCTAGGACCAAATAGCCACAAAATAAATAATTTAATACTCACACTACAGCTGCACAGAATTTAATGTCAGTGAAAACACAGAAAACCGTGATCAATATCAGGTTGCTCAGGTAGCATGCTGTAAGTTTTTTTTTATATCATACCACGTTTTGTCTGCATGTTCTCCAGCCTGTGCCCACGGGAGATAAGAGGAAAAATAAAGACAGCTAGAGATAGACAGAGAGAGAGAGAGAAACATAGAGAGAGATCATCTCATGCCTACATTATCATCATCTTCCACAAACCCTGCAGCCTCTTATCAGTCTGCCGTGCTCTCCATGCGTTCTCTCTGTCCTCCACTCTTCCCCTCCACACCTGTCTGCTCTGGAAGATATGCTAATGAAGGCGGCGGGGCAGGAATACTGCTGTCAGGTCATTACCATGCATTAGCCTCGACTCATCTCCGCACTAATTCCTCATCTCCATAATCACATTTGGGAATTTTCTCCTCCCGTGAATGGAGATCCCAGATCGTTATGGGTAAATATAATCTGCACCGATTGAATATCAGGCGGCCGGAATGTGTTAACATCCTACAGAGTGATAGTGTGGATTATTCCACTCACGGGGCTTGAATTCTAATATATTATACTATGTACATATATATATATATATATATTTATTAAGATGAATTTATATTGCACTTCTGTCAAATCCAAGGTCATGCTGCAGTATGCAAACACACTGAAAGAGCCACTGAAACTCACTAAAAAAAACTATGAGCCGAGATGAGTTGGTCACTTAAACCGGACACCTAAATTTAAAAGATACGTCAATGGATGCAGTGAAAGCTCTGTGTGTTCAGAATCAGTTTACACAGGCACTTAGCTCTTTTTTTTTTTTTAAATGTAATTCACACCTCTGTGGTTGGCGCGTTTTTCTTGAGAAAGAAACACTGAGTAGATGTTCAAGAATTCCTAAAAGTTCATTTCAAAATGATTGACAGATAACTGTAAACACCAGGCCTCTGAGTAAATGCGAGTAATCAGCAAAGCCTCCATAATAAGTTGTATAGTGCGATTATATAGTGAGTTAGCAGCAGTGCAGTAAGTAAATTGCAATCAAGATCCAAAAATGCAAACATTTCTTTGATGAGTCTTTTCAAGGAACTCAGGCTCAACGCACAATAATGTTCCAGAGCAGTGATGAACTGTTGTACAGGGTGATCACTGTTGGTTAAAAAAGAAAGTATTTTGCTGGTGGTGCTCCACTGTTTGACCAGTAAATCATGGATAAAGATTTGATACATATGTCCAGGATAGACACTGGTTTGTTTCGGGGCATCTCGGGACAGATCCAGCGTTCTTTAACAGGTTGTTGAACTTCCTTGCATCTCATGCTCTAAAGCGGTCTCATCAGCATATTTCCTTAATTTGGGTAGTGGTAGCTCAGTGGTTAAGACATTGGACTAGTGATTGGAAGGTCATGAGTTCAAATCCCAGCACTGCCAAGCTACCTTTGCTGGGCCCTTGAGCAAAGCCCTTAACCCTCAACTCAACTGTTCACTTGTATAAAACTTGTATAGGTAAGTCGCTCTGGGGCGTCTGCCAAATGACACGAATGTAAATATAAATGCCTCAAAGAAGACTGAAGATAGAAGATCTCCATCTCTCTGCAAACATTAAAGACCTGAGCTTCCTCAGAAAGTAGCGTCTGCTCATCCACTTCCTGTACACAGCCTCCATGTTGACCTTCCAGTCTGGGCAGCAAGGTATTTGTTGGTGTCTGGTTGTGGACCTGCTCTTCTTGAAGTCAACCACCATTTCCTTGGTCTTGGCCAGGATGAGGAGTAGATTGTTATTTCCTCACCACTCAACTAATTTGTCCAGCAGGTCCCTGTACTCCTTTTCCTGGCCATTCCTGTCAGCTACACAAGCGAATGTGAAGGAATAACTGTGTTCTAGTAGATGATATATTGCGAGTAGTGAATAGTCATGATAAGCACAGAACATTTTCCCTTTTTTTGTCTTAAAATCATGGTTCTTACATTGAATAGCCACCAGCCTATAAAAATAAGTCCAATAGGAAATCCAGTCTTGTTTTGTGCCCAGATTTGTGTGTCTAAAGTTATATTAATGCACTATTTGTGTACTGTTTCACACTTGATCTACTGGCAACTATTAACTAAAGGCATGTGGTCGAAATAGCTATTTAATTCTTTCATTTTTGAATTTGTAAGCAGATTGAAAATCAGTTACAACATATTGAACAATTTGTATGATTATCTAGTAATTTACTGTATTTATTGCATAAATATATTGAACAATCCATTACATGGAGAAATATTGCAGATAGAATCAGTTCCCAGACAATGATGGATGAACTGAGATGGAAAAGAGATAAATAGATAAAGAGAGAAAAAGAGAGAGAAACAGAAGGAGGGCAACGTGTGCCACTAATCAGGATAACAATACACACAGACGGTGGAATCAGCTGCAGTTCACGCCCCCCTATTCTCACATTAGCTAATCACTAACCAAGCCCTCCTGAATGATACAGAGCAGGACGACTTGTACCTTGCCCCATAGTTGACCTTTCACCTCAGGAAGTGACCTCATCAGTGATTCACCTGGATCAAATATCCATCACAGTGTTGTAGTGCCAGAGCAAACGAGCACAGAAGGCAAAAGAGAACATCAATAAGTTCCATTAGCAAGTTTTTATTAAAGTGACATGACACTTAAAGTTACAGCTTTATTTCTGATGCTGGAAACTCTTTCTGTACATGGTAAATAAATGTCTCTACAAAGATAAACTATTCTTACTCTAAAAAAACCACTCTTTATATGGAGTGTCTGATATACAAGTACTTGTGTACATTGTTACGATAGAAACAATACCATAAGAGATGGAGCGCAGTATTACCAGCTGCTGTTATAGGCAATTAATTAATCAATCTTCTGACCAATCAGAATCAAGAATTCAACAGCACTGTTAAGATATCATCAAGTATCTGGGTTGTTTTGACCCCAAATCCATGGAAACCATAGCTTGGTAGCTCTCTATATCTCTGATGTGTGTGTGTGTGTGTGTGTGTGTGTGTGTGTGTGTGTATGTGCCATAAGAATGAACGTAAATGTTAATATGCTTCTGTGTCTCTCTTGACAAGAGACAGACAGGTGCCCAGCTGCTCGGACGGCCCCCTTTTTGAGTAAGCCCCGCCCCCTCCTTTGCATGTCTCATTTCAATATATTGAGTGGGCCATCTGTAAGCCATTTATCTCATTCAAAAAGCCATGAGTCTCTCTCTCTCTCTCTCTGTCTCTCTCTCTCTCTCTCTCTCTCTCTCTCTCTCTCTCTCTCACACACACACACACACACACACACAC